>CM066591.1:4225591-4473091 GCA_033816785.1 Picus viridis | reverse complement strand
AGCACCCTGTCCTTCAGATCTTACTAAAGAAAGCGGTCATAATTTCTCTCATTTCATGGGCCCAGTAACAATTACATGGATGATCGTAATGCTGCAGCCTGAATTTACCAAAATCCATTATTGACATGAAAAGGCACTGGTTCCGACAACCCTTTCTATGGAAGGCCAGCGAGTACGCTCTCTTCCTCAACATCTAGCTGCCTTATTTCTCCAATGTAACTTTTACCCTGGAAAATTACACCCCTAGAATATTCTTTTACAGCTGGGAACACAATTCCAGTCAGCTCTTAAAAAAAAAAAAAAAAACAACAAAAAAACCCCATTCTGAAATGTCAGAAATGTCATGAAAGTGGCTGCAGTTATTAACAAAAGGAAATAATCCCACAATCTCCTGCCCACTTCCTACCAGTAATTAGTTACTTGTTGAATATAATTTACGCTGCAAGTAATTTCTACTATTAATCTGAGAGCTGCCCTGGTTAATCCAATATGAACTTTATCACGTGCACATACATAGGATTTTACAAGGGTAAACTTAGTTACCCACTGATTGCACCAAAAATACGTTTTAAGTGGGAAGTCTTCCTGCTAAGAGTGAAATGCATGAGTTTTGAACTTAAAAAGAAAGCAAGACCAGTAAAAGAAAAAAAAACATAAACCCATGCTGTTGCACTCTGAGGAACTTTTTCCTATCGATCTTTAGATATGAAACCATAGCAAAAAGTTTTAACACACCAGAACTTGAGTCAGATGCAAGAAATTTTTAGGAGGCCTCTCTATACATCCACTCAAAACGCTACCCAGCAGTATGCTGCTGCAAGTGTGTTAGGAACTAGCAATACTACGTCTGCCTGAACCCTGCGCAAACTTAGAAGAATGGAGCGCTCTGAATTTCGAGGCTTTGTTTTGCAGTCTCAGAGTATATAATTCAAACTCGTCCTCACTGCAGCTCACCCACCCAGCCTTGCTGAAGTGTGAAGCTGCTGCCAGGGCTGGGGACCCGGGAAAGGTAGAGGGTAACTCTATGCTAGTATTATTACAGCGTTCTGAATCCTGAAACACCATTACAAAATACACCCTCAAGGCAACTTACTCAAAACTTATCGTCTAACCATGTAAACCAGCTATAACCTAAAACCATTACTGAGAAGGGCAGGGGAAGACCTCTACAGACTGTACAGCACAGCTTACTGCTTTTCCTGAGAAACGACTCGGTATTTAAAAAAAAAACAAAACAAACCCAACTTTGTAATTTACTTATTTCACTTACAATAGCCACGCAAACGCAACAAAACGCTTCACTTCCGTGGCATCATTTCAGGCAAAATCTAACTTATTCAAATACATCTTTTAGCATCAGGCAGGAAAACTGCTCAGTTAACATTCCTTTCTCACACTCCACTGTCTTTCATTTGAAAATGATGTGCAGAAGCAGATTAAAAGCGTAAAACCAGAGGAGAAAGGCTACTTTTAAAAAAGATACTTGGAGGTGTTTGACCTGTTCCATCTGATAAAAACAAAAAAGACGGCAAACGTCAAAGGGTGCCATCATACAAAGTGAAGATGAGAAAAATCCTTCTTCTCTTTCCCTCTCTGCTCACTTTAGGAGTTCTGAATTCTTTCATACGAGGCCGAGGAAAGACAAATAAAAGCCTAACGTTTTCCCTAACTCCTGCTCCAAATTTCAAGCGGAAGTAGAAATAATATCGAAAGAGAACTGAGTATGTTTACTGAAATGAGAAAGGGGATTACACTGAGCAAACGGCAAAACTCGAGTGCACTCAAAGCGCACAAAACTCATCCGAAAAGCTAAAGTCTCCTCGTAGGAACCAGATTACTTTTACGAAAAGTTTCGGCAGAGCTACACGAAGCGACTGCTGATGTCTTTGCTGGTTTGCTAAGTGGGCGGCCCAGGGATTTTGGAAGCCCGGTTAAGAGCTCGCAGAGGCAGGACAACATCCTGCAAACTTTCCGACTTGATTTATGCGCGGATCCCGGACCCTGTCCCCGTGTTCCGACCCCGAGCAGCCGAGAGGCGCGGGCACCACAACACGGCCCAGCTGCTCCCGGGGCAGGGCGGCAGCTCGGCGAGACACAGGGCAGCAGGCACCTCCGGAGCGCGGAACGGCCGCGGAGGGCCCCTCGTCAGCGCTTCCTTGGAAAGTTGCGAGGGAAGCCCGAGGTGCTCTCGGCCGGCGCGGCCGGTTGAGGAAGAGGCCACCGCCGCGCCCCGGCCAGCCCTTACCTGCCGGGCCGAAGCGCTTCTGCCCCGCCGCCGGCCGGTCCCGGCGCAGCCCCGCGGCGCCCGCCCTCATGGCCACTGGGGGAGCCGGCCGCGGTGAGCAAGGGGAAAACGCTGCCCCCGCCAGCCCCTGCCTTCCCGGCCGCAGCTCCCGCCGACCACTTGTCACCCCGGGTCCCGGTACAGGTAGGAGCACGTCCCCACTCCACCGCCCACCGGGCTGCAGCGAACTTCTCCGAAATTCCCCTTCTCCCGGAGGGGGAGGAAAAAGGTAGGAAGAAGAGGGAAGGAATAAATTACAAAGAAAAAAAAAAAAGGCTGTTTCACACGATCCTTCTCCAAATCCTGGCGGACACAAAGCCAGCGCTTATTCCTCGCTCACCGACTTGGAGGGGAGGAGGAGACAGAGGAAAGGGAAAAAAAAAACAACCCCAAACCAACACACCACCAACAAAAAAGCCACAACTTTAGGGACAGAAAACAAGCTCCGCGCTACTCGGAGCTTCTGCGCCAGGGGTCGCGGAGCCCCTCTCCAGCGCGGCGGCTCCCGTGCCGGGGCGATCCCCGTGCCGGCCCGGCCCGGCCCGGTGGCCCGGCCCTGCGGCGGTAACTTTTCCGCCTCCAGGAAGCTTTCGGTGCAGCCAGAGGCCAAGGCTGCTCGGCGAAGGGGCTGCGTACCCCGCTCGGCGAGACTGCGGAGTAGGGGGGGGGGGTGCGGGAGCGCCAGGGTCCGCAAGGGTGCTGGGAAGCGGGGGTGGCGGAGACGCAAGAAAGTGGGTGCCCGGGGCTGTTTTCCGCCCCTTTCGGGGGGATGGTGCGGGCAGCGTGTGTGGCCGGACGGCACATCCGTCCCGCGGGGACTCCTGGCTCAGCCACCCCGCGGCAGCCCCACTTTGTTTCCCCGCTCCGCGGGGCACGGAGAAAGGCGCGGGGGGCGCGGATCCATCTCCCGCAGGCTCAGGATGCCAGACCGCCCCGCGGGGGGAGGGCGGAGGAAAAACATCAAAAAACGGAAAGAGTTTGGAGTTTCGCTAAGAAACAGGCGAAACAAAACACTGAGTTAAAAAAAAAAATAAAATAAAAGCCAAGAACTTGGATCAAAATCCCCGAAGGACACCCCCGCACATAACTCCAGCAGATCCAGCTGTCCCGCTCCGCTGCCCAACGCGGTCCCGTCTCTCCGCAAGGTAAGTTGATCTATTTTGTGTGTGTTTGTGTTAAAATGTGTGCGAGGGAGAGAAGAAGAACTCACCATTTCGCTGTGATAACAAGGCCAGATCGGGGTCGGATTGGAAATGCTGAGGCTTCGCCTGCTTTCTCCGCGACATGCTGGCTCAAACATCAGCTGGGGCAGAATAAAAAATTACTAAAAAAAAATCTTCTCAAAATTACGGAAATCGAGCCTCCCCCCCCCCAGCCTCCCCAATCCTCCGCGCACCGCGCATGTGTCCTGCTATAATTATGATTATCAATAATGCATTGCGATTAATCATAGAGGGGCTCTTTGAAAGGCGATTGGCACATGGCCAGCTCTATTCAAACCAGCTCGCCTTAATCAATTAGGCGCTGATTTGCTGGAGACCCTTGTCTCTCCGCCGCTCCCACCCAATGAGTCGATCCATGTGGCAGGAGAAGGGGCTGGATTTCCCCAAAGCTGTTTGGATACATTTTAACCCTCTTAGCAACCAGCTGGGGCTGCATCGCGCCATCCCGGTTACTATAGGAATGTGTCTCCCCTCGCCCCTTCCTGCAGCCCCGACGGGCTCCCCGCGCCTCCCTCCGCCCTCCCGCCGTTTTACGCTACTTTTTTTCCCCCCCTTCTTCTTTCTTTCCAATATTAAAAAAAAAAAAAAAAAAAAAAAAAAAAAAGAAGAAGAAGCGCGCTTCTTCCCCCGTCTAGCCCCAAGTCCTGACCCGCGGAGGGAGGGCAGTGTAAGCAATAATCGATTGAGGGGAGGACGCACGGATGAGGGGCGGTCGGCGGGGAGCAATAGGCCCGAAGGGGCGGCCCTGCGCCCCGGCGATGCTTGGCAAGTGTCTGCGCGGAGATCCCGCTCCGGGCCTGGCTCTGGTTGCGCCCGGCCCGGTGCACTGCCGCTCGCTCCGTCCCACTGATGCTGCTGCAAAAAAGTTTCCTCTGTTTTTGTTTGGTTTGGTATTTTTTCTCCTCTTCTTGTGCCCGCATTTGCAAATAAAGAGCCATTCTCGCCCTCCCCCAGCTCTTGCCCGACATCTCCCACCCCCCTTCCCATATATCATGGGCCCAAGGGGTGCTGAAAATAGGAAGGGTTTGTTTTTTACCTCACACATTCCCAGGACAATTAAGGGAGCGCCGCTGGGAGCGGCGGGCGGACCAGGCGGCCGCTCCGCCCCCGTCGGCCGCGCCGCGCCAGTTGGCTGTGCCCGGAGTCAATCCGCCCGCCGCCGCCCGGGGAAGGCTGGTGCCAGCGGTAGCGGAGCCGGCCGAGCTCTGCACCCTGGCCGCCCTTCCCATCCCTACAGGCTTCTCCCCCTTTCCTTTCCTTCCCTTCCCCGGGTGCCTCCACTTTCCCGCGGCATTACTCCTGACTTTTGTTTCCCTTTCGGACGCGGGAGCGCTGCGCATCTGCCCGCCGGAGACAGGTCCGGCCGCGGGGAGGCTAGCGAGGGGTGCGTAGCGGCCGCGGTGCCCCGCGCAGAGCCGCCGGACCGAGCGCGCGCGTATACAGAGCCGCCGCAGGCGCCCGGAGGGGGCCGGCCGAGCTCTGCTCACTCTGCTTCTGGGCTGCGCGGCGGGGCGGTCACTGGGGTTGCGCCGGGCAGAGCTGCCCCGGTCCGGCTGTCCCTGTGCCCGTGCGCGCCCCCCTGTTCGTAGTTTGTCCTGGTACTGAGCACTCGGAGTAGCAGAACCGTGCTAGCAGCGCGCTCCTGTCCTGCAATAATAATCATGCATCAAACTTGAACGCCTGGCTGTTACTTCCAGAGGAGGAACCTCTTACAAATAAACTTTACGATCTTGCAATGAAAAGTGTATTTGCAAGGTGTCTACAGACAACACTATTTTTAATTGCTCGTCTGTCTACCGAAACGCGTACACCGCGGGTATGGGGCGTGTTGCGCTCACGACGCTCTCTCTTCTCCGCACTCCTCCTCAAGTGACTACGGTCCGCGCACAGAAAGTTGCTGTGCAATGAGCCGAGCTGCGAGAAGCGGGAGCGCAGACGTTTTCCTCCACCCCGACCCATCTAGTGCTCTCTCCTCCCACTACCCCCGCTGGATTATTTACTCTTCTATAGAAGCTACTCCTTTTTCCCATATTAATATTAACAAACTCTCTGTAAAAGCAAGAGGCTGATCAGATACAACTCATTTCAATTTCAAATGAGCCGGTAAAACCTAGAGAGTGAGCGAGAGAAGTGAGCAAGGGAGAAATCTTGCCGTTCGAGGAGTCGGCTCACTCGCGATTTCTCCTCATTGTTAAACGAAAGAGACTGTAAAACGTTTAGCAAGAAGGGTGAAAAAAAATAGCAGCCGCAAAAAAAAACACAACCAAGCAAATGCATACGAACCGACGAAGCCTCCCAGGTGCCACTCCAGTATTTAGTCAGTGTTGCAACGTGGTCACTGACGCTTCTTTTCATTTCTGCACAGGGCGAGCCCCCTCCCTCCCCGCAGTATTTGGTACAGTAGAATTTGAGAAAAAGACAAACGAAGCTATCAGCGGGGATGATGTTGAAGAATGAAGATAATAATCTTGCTATAGGTGGTACTTCACATGACATTATTTTTCACTGAATATTTAAAGAGATGTTTCGGCAGAGATGGATACACTCAGTGCAGGCTGACACTCTCCTTTACCCTGAGACAGTGGGATGGAAACCTAATCTAAGCGTATACAAATGCACACTTTCCTTATAACCAGCCACACGTAGATGACCACGAAATGCCCACGTCGATCTATTTACACCTCTGCGTCTATAGTTCTAACTATACCGAACACTCCGTTAGCTCCCCACGTTTCTAATCTAGCCACTTCCCCAAAATTATTCTCGTTTGCTATTTCATTGATTAACCTTAAGACAAATTTCCCCAGATGATCAGTACCTTTGGTTCGTGGCTGGAAAAAGACGGCCGTGGACCGGTAATTGATAAGCAACAACAGCAAAAACGAGAAGAAAAACAGTGGATCAAAGAAAAAATAGTCTGAAAAAATAATTTTTATAACTTCCCCCCCCCGTTTCTCTTCCCCTCACTAGTGTATAAAGCAGCGGCTGGTATTTCTTCTAGGGCTGCCTGATTATTTATTGTTTGTTTTCCTCTCCTTCACTGGGGGCCGGCGGGGTGGGGAAATGGTGGGGGCAGAGCAACATCGCCAGGGCTAGAGAAAAATCGGTCTCTATTGCCGTTGATAGCAATACATCAATTAAACGTCATTCTCTCTAATAGAACTTGTGAGAGTTCACAAGCGTAAATAGTCTGATCTTGAGTTTTCCCTCTCGAAGCTCCCAATGACAGTGACAGATATTTTTCCTTCCCTGCCACACCTTGGAGATTTCCACACACCCCCCACCCCCCCCCAGATTATTCTTTTTAATGGAGGTGGGAGGCTTTCTAGTGTGCTTCAATGCAAATCAGCCTGGCTGGAAGACACCCGTGGTGGGAATCGATCTCCAGTTCATTGAGATGAGCACAGAAGGGAGATGGTAAACAGGGGATAATTTGCAGTTCATTCTGCTGAGAGACGATTTCAATGAGATGCAACACACTAGACCGGATTATTGTTATTAAGGTTTGCTAACAAAACCCACACCCCTATTACGCAGGGGTTAAAAGCTGCACAATCCTCACACAGTTACCATACATCATTAATAACGATTTGGGGGGGTGGAGGGGGCGGTGGTAGGGGGAAATCCAATTGATTTCATATTTTTGCGAGCGTGCAGCCACGTAGCAGCTCTGCAGGCGGAGGCTACGGGACAAGCCGCTCTGCCGAGGAAAGCACCCCGAAGTCAGCCCAACCTGCGACTCCGCTCCGTCTCCGTATGGCCGCCAAAGCATTGCCAAGAGAAAGCTCTCTCCGTCTAACCAAACCATTCGCATTTCTGTGCTGCAGAAATACCCACTTTTCAGTTAACAGGACAAGTTGTTTTGCTGTGTTGTTGGATTTTTTTCCTTTCTTCCTCGTCTTCTCCTATAGCTCGCCTTTTGCCGCCTCCCTATCCTTCCCGTCCCCCTTTTATTTTAAACTAAGAAAGATACTGCATAAGAGTTTCAAACGTCGCTACAGTGACCTCTCCAACAAATCGTTTTCCAACTAGCACAGGTTACATGTATTTTAGAAATGTGTGTAATTAGGGGCTTCCAGATGCAGCAGTCAGCTGGGAACTTGGCTTTGTGGTCCGCTGTATAATAAACTTTTGAGACAGTCCTGGGGCGCAGCTACCCAGGGACAGCGAGCACCAGCTATCTGGTATTTGATTATCAATATCCTGGATCATGCCATTCCATACAGACACTGCAAGACCTATAACTGTGGGTATGACTACTTTTGTGGTCATGCTGCCAGTTCTCCCCTCCCCCATTCCCCCCTTTTTTTTTTTTTCCCTTTAACTAAATTTTCTAATAATAATTCTCCAGGAATTCTAGGGGCACCAGAATTAAATTATTTTCCCTTATTACTGACTACTTATAATTGATCATTGCTCACAAACACAAGCTTAGAGCCACATAATTGAATCGTAAGCAAAGCAGGTTGAGCCAGAGGAAAAAAGGGGGGAAAAAAATGAGGGAAAGAGCCTCCTCCTCTCTTCCCCAAATCCCAGAGAATCTCAGTGATGGGGAACTCCCCACACCCCAGATAAAAACGAACATGACTAATGCTATAACCGGCCAAGGTGGGATTATTTAATTCAATCCTTTCTATACACATTTACTGACTTTTGTTTGACCTGGTGGCTGGCAAATTTTCACACCTTTTGAGTCTATTGATGAAGATGCTTCTGAAATGATTATCAAGAGATTTACAGCCATCACCACCCACCTATGGGAAAAGTAGTAAAATCAATCGCTCAATCAATCAGACCCCTCTGCATATCTTTTAATCTGCTCTTTTAGCTGTTTTATTACAACACAAGCATTAAATATGTTTGTTTCAAATTTAACACGAATGCCTCTGAACAACTCTGTCAATTTACACATAAATCATGAAGCAAACAAGCTGGATGGAGAGTTCTTCCCCCACCCCGGGGGGGGGGGGAAAGAGTTAAAAAACAAGGCATAAAAAAATACCAGCAATATCCTACATCAGCATACAGGCAACTATTCTGTACGTACAGCACACCAGGCAATAAAAAAAGCAACCAACATCCAGAAAGCTAAATACACAGCACTGCAAAAGACTTCTATGCACTTTTACAAGACTACACAGAGAACCTAGAAAGTGCCAGTAATTACAGATACTCTCATATCCTAAAGCCTACCATTATTTCCTCTCTTTGCTATATTTTATTAATAGCAGAATGTCCTATTTCTTATTATAAAATAAATGCTTTTTTTTTTTTTTTTTTTAAATTTGAATTGAATACCATACACTTCAGAAAGTGTTTTTATTTCAATATTATTATTAATCCCAAGGCATCACTCTATTCTTTACACACTTTTGTTAGGTTCAAGAAATAAGTTAGAGGGTATTTCAGGTAGGCTGCTTGCATCAGAAATCTTCCCACCAGTTTGTAACACAGTGGTTGTCATGTAAGAATGAGTCTAGAAGATCTATGGAGAGCCAAGAATTTTATATGATGCCATGGGAGAAGTTTGCTCTGCAAGCCAAATGCCTTTACATCCCAGTGTAATTACTGTTTTGTTTTTAAAATATTGCAGTGGATCCCAGCCTCCACCAGAAAACCAGAATTTTAGAAATGAAGTGACAGAGATTTCTCCTGACACAGATATAAAATTTTAAAAATCATCCTGGGCTGTAAAGACATCCTCCAAAGATATATTGTGATGTCTCTCATCACAGAAATAACTCTGAGTAAAAAAAGAAAAACAAAACAATAGACACTGAAATATGTAACTGTCATAAGAGGAGTCACAGAAAAATATATCTGGTATTGAATGATAAGATAAAATAGCTATCAGTCAAAATTTCCTCCAAACATCTTGCCTTAAGAAAAGTGCATTTATTCAGTAGGAAAACTTCATAGTCATAATTGGTGTGCACACAGGTAGTTATTCATGAGAGTCTTAAAGTTTTAAACAACTATCATTGTTATAATTTATCAAAGTGCTATTTAAAATAGTGTAGAATATGGAAGTGGGAGCCATTTAAAAGCAAATGAAGTAGGACTAAGGGATGTATTCTCCAGGATATGTGGGGGTAGGGGGGTAGGAGAAGTGTCCTTAAATAAGCGTGCCTTAGGACTTGCTTACCTTTGAAACAAAATGACACCAAATTCTGTAGTTTGTCAAAATGCAAGGGCAACATTTCACATGGCGTTCATCTCTGAAACAGAACCTATGGATGGTTTTCTACACGAGAATCACCTGATGAGAACCTGTGGTTGTCAAAAAAAAAAAAGATTTTCAGTGTCAAATCATATTTACTGAGTGTGCATTTCTATTTAAATTTCAAAGTTTCATTTTAATCTGGAGAATATACAGTGATAATGGGATAAAAATGTCACAAACCTCAGGGGAAATGTTGCCTCTGGAGTCCCAAATTTCTTGACTGATAAAATGAACCCAACCACCCCACTCAATTTCAGGGCAAATTTTTTATTCTAATATAGTGGAACTATTTGTAAGCACAAACATTTGTTTGCATAATATTGAAGTGCCCTGATTAATATATGGTGTTTACAACGTGAAAATTGTCATACACTGCATCAGCACAAAAAGCTGGCTTGGCAGCTGCTACTTACAATAAAGTAAATGCCTCATGGATAATGTTCTGCTTTCCATGCTTGGGCTAAGGAGAGTCCTCACCGTCCACCTTCTGTCCTCAGTTTTGACCATCCTGTTAACAGAATAGGTCTGCAATGACAGTGTGCAAACCATATCCCTCTGTGTGTGAATATATTTACTCACAGACTTACACATACATTATCTGAATCTTGTGGGGAGCCTATTTCCTCATGGAGCAATATGATCCCCCAGCCACATTTCTGCAGTTCTCTTTTCTTCCCATTAGTGATCATTTAATGTTCAGACGGCAATAGCAGCCATCACCTACTTCAAAAGGTAACAACAGAAGTTTCTGGTTTCTTGGAATAATTCTGCAGCAGGGAAAAGGGGGAAGAGTTGAACACTGAGCTGCCAGCCAGATACTGTATCAGTGACAGAGACAGCCTTGTAAACTGCAGCTCCATAAACCCAAGATCATTCAGTTCCCACCTAGAAAATTTCCTTTCCTTCCCTAAGCAAAGCTAAAGTCACAAGATGCAAAGAGCAATCCTCCAAAAGAGACTTTAGAAAGACTCTTCCTCACAAATCCAGAAACTACATTTGGATTTAGTGAAATTGTTTTGGACTTTCAGCATGGCTGTACAAACTATTTCTTGAATCTCACCCTGTGTTATATATTCTGTGTTTCGGTCCTTCTTCACAGAACTTCAGATTCCATTTCAAATGGAGTGTCCAGGGTTGCTGAGTACATTTATTTGCATGCTGTAAGCAGCTTTCTGCAGTCTAGCTGACTTTCTTCAGGACTGTACACAGTCATTAAGCTCTTCTGAGCTCACTCCTAGTCACTGACACCCTAGAAGAGGTGACTGAATAAGAATTTAAAGCTTGAGAAAATTTTAGATCATACTAAAGGCATTTGTGGCAAAAAATCATACATGTGAAGACAAACATAGGTCCAGTCTGCACTGGTTCAGCAATTCAACAATTACATCATGTAAGTACTACAACAGGCAAAGCAACAAGGGGAGAATCATACTTGACTATAAGAGAACATAGTACATTTAGGAAGAACTTGTATCGAGCACCAGTGCTTACTCTACGTCCATTTGCAAAGCTCAAGAATACACCACGAAGAGCCACTTTTGTCCTGAGAAGTTTGCAACGCAAGTGCCCAGTGCTAAACGTCTTTGTTGAAATTCATCCTTGTGCAGGAGGCAGAGCACTGACAGGGCATCATGGGCAGTGTTTCAGTCTAGAGCTGCATATGGGCAAATATCCAGCAGGTGCTGGTGATAATCAAGTAAGTTGTTTCTGACCACCATCTGTCACTGCCCCATGCCAGGAAGCCACTGTCCCACCAACTGAGCTGGGGCAGTCGCGGATGGACTCTTCCAGCCCCTGTTGTGCTAGCATTAGCAGAAATGTCTGCATGACTTCCTCCACAAGCAAGGGATGGAAACAGTGCATGGTGTGGTAACTTCTTAAGTCATTCCAGCTGTTTGCAAATAGAATATGTATCTAAGCCCCCAGTCTATACAAAGTGATTTCTGAGAGTAGCTGTATTTGTGTGCGTGTGCCAGATCAGGCCTATTACTAACTTCAGATGAGCATAAACAATTATTACACATAAAAACGCTTTAGAGAAAGCATCACTGACAGTGCTTAGGATGTAAATACCATACCTCTAAGTAAGATGTCTCTTGTTAAAGTGTGTCATTGACAACTGCATACCTTTACACTCCTACACATTGTAGGGCTTGA
Organism: Picus viridis; assembly: GCA_033816785.1. NCBI lineage: Eukaryota > Metazoa > Chordata > Aves > Piciformes > Picidae > Picus > Picus viridis. Next base: position 4,461,204 of record CM066591.1, on the reverse strand, counting down.
AGTCACTTGCTCTGCCTCTAAAGTTTACTCAACCTGGCTTCTTCTGCAGTTGAAGCGGCTTTCATTTTTATGCTTTAAGAAAGCACAAGCAACACTATAACATGTAAGAATAACAGTTTCATGAAAACATCGAGCCAAATGCATTATAAATGCACCGAATTAAGTGTAATTAAACAAAGGATAAATATGGTTCATTCCCTCCTCCCTTGTCAGCACTGTTTTCTCCGCCACTGTACATACAATCTCACAGCACAATAACACTGCTGCACTCACTCTGTTCAAGCAGTATCATTCACTTACTCTTTGTTTCATTCCTAGAATTCTCTAAGAGCAGAATTCAATTTCAGCCAGTGTTGCTCTCCAAGGGCTGCCAGACCTGCTGCTCCTTTGCCCCACTGGTAATGGATTGCTCTAAAGTAGGACAAGACCTGCCTGTGTTCAGTGATGGGAGTCACACTGAGCAGAAGCAATTAGGTAAACTCAGTGCAAAGGTAAAAAGTGATATGGACGGGAGCCTAATGGGGGAGAGATAGGTAAATCTACATTCAGGGCCAGCACTGCCACCACCTTCACACAGCACGCAGCTGCCTGGGGCTGCAAAATGTTTAGTAACACTTTCTTGTGCTAGTGACTGTGCCTTGTGAGGGGCCTATGTTTAATGTTTTGCCTAGAGCAACAAAATCCTGTAATGTAACTGGTGCTGGTTGCCATATTCAGAGAAGTCTGCAGGAGTTTGCTAGTGTCTTGGAAACCACTCACTGCTTCTGTAAGTAAAACAACTCTGACAGTTTAGGAGTACAGCTCCTTAAACCACCTGTTCCAATCTGCTAATCACAGGTAATCTTGGCTTTTCAAGGGGATTACTCCAAGACTATATAAATACTAAATAACCAAAGACAAAAACTGTTACTGGTAATTCACCTTTTTTTTTTTTTTTTTTTAATGATAGCACACAATTAATTTTGCAATAATTGTAACCAGTAACACTCTACAGAAAGTTCTCACAGGATTGACTCTCCTTTCAGGAATGAACTGTTGAATATACTTTGCATATCTTATTATTCAGCTTCCTTATTGTCATTCTCATAAAATCAATCAAAGTGATAACTGGTATGTCTAGAAACAGACAGAATTTAATCTGGAAGAAATATACATAAGTATATTAGCACTGGAAGTGTATCTGCTTAGAGGAGCTATGTATCACTCCAGGGAATGGAGTGTTCCATGCTTGAAGCATTGGCATCTATCTACAAGATTACACTAATTTCAGTCTAGAAAGATGACATTATGAAATACTGTTTGGAAACATGCACATTATGAAGATAAAAACAAGTACACTAGAAAATTTGAAATTAATTTCAATTAATTACTTTCATTTTATGCCAAACCATATTGCAGGTGTTTACATTGAATTCAATAAATATTAGCTGTAAACCTTAATACAACCCCGATTTTGGTAGGTCCAAGAGTTTGAGAAAATCCAGGTGTCAGTTCAGACCTTGTACCCCTTTGACTGCCAGTCTGAGTCCCTATCTTTGTAGGCAAATCCTCAGAGGTGTGGCCATGTGGGCAAGGACAAACCTGCCTTGGAGGCGCTTGCCCTCAGTGCTGCAGTGGTCCTGTTTGCCTGTGGATCTTATGATCTCAGGATGTCCAGGAGGTTTGTGCATCACACTGGTCATCATCTTAGAAGAATACAATGGAAATTTTGTAAAGCATTTCCCTCTAAACTTCCCCCCCCCCCAACCATATAGGTATTACTGGATAGTCTATCCCAATAAAAACTAGTTTTCAATACATAGCCCACAAATTTAAGTGGCTCAACTGCAATGTATTCTAGGTTTCTAGGTGGGACTGGATGGCCTTTCTAGTCCAGATTCCCCATCCAACCTGGGCTAGTCTATAATTCTGTGGCAGAAAATCAGTTTTACATTGGGCTATATCGTTTACATATTTACTGCTCTATTATATCTTTCAAAAAATCAATATAATTTGGACTTTATTGTGGAAAGAATGAAACCACTTGACTGACATGATGGTGAACTAATTGCATTAGAAGCTCTGACTCTTTTATTCCTTTTTCATTCAGAAAAGGGCAAACAAATCTGGATTTGTCCTGTACAGAACTGCAGTACTGCAGGCTAAAACTTTCTTTCTCAATCTAAAAACTTTCCTTCTCAATTTAAATTCATTTAAAATTGTTATGCTTTACAAACTTCCCAGTGGGATTCTAATTGTTGGCAGACATTTTACATTACATGTGTCTATCACTTTGATTTAATATGCATTTTCAATGAAATTTTAAAAAAAGACCTCTAAGGTGGCAATTTAACAGGAATACATGCTGTGAATTTAAGATATAAAGAAATATCTAGTTTTCAAGGTAGTTTTTTTTTTTTGTAGTTGTGAAAATAGCCCTCCAGGAAAAAAATAATTTAAAAAAGGAAAATCAGAGGCCGTCTGTGTGGCTGAATTATCAGAAGCTAAATATCTCCAAGAAGATTACCTACTGTTTTAGTCAATCACAGCCATCAGAGGCAAACCAGGTTTTACATTTATGCAGCATTTTAGTAGTGCACTTCAAAAAGTATTAACCACGAAAGACAGCAAATATATTTGGAAACCCCACATCTGGTTTATTACGTCTCATGACCTGATTTAATTTTCTTCTACAGAAAACTCACATTGAAAACTCTGCAAGTAATAGGTACTTCTTGTCAACTTTGATAAGAAACATTTGAAAGGAATTCTAAATGTATTCTCAAAGCTAGCTTTTCTGTGTCCCTAAAAGAGTGGAAACCAGACCTAGGAGAGCATACAAGCCACAGAAGAGACCTTTTCTGTATGAAGTCTAGTTTTGAAATCATGAGACCAATAGTTAATAAACAAGCCCTAGTCTATAGACACCAACAGCACAGTGGGAACAGTTCTGCATCTTTTACTCTGAGTTTGTTAGACAAAATATTATCTACTTTTAAATACCTCCTTTTTCTTCACAATGTCATTACAAGCATCTTGACTTTGGCTTATTTTACATAAATATCTTTAGATCATCTCGTTTGAGTGGTCTTGCAGGATGTCCCAAAATCTACACTCGATGGCAAGAATAAACATTCATTTAACTTCAAAGGCTGCCAGAAAGTCTAGTTATTTTGATTTAGGGGAATCATTTAAATTAGTCCCTATGCTTGTGTAGAAAATATGTAATGTAATCCATTTCTGTCTTCAGCTTCAACTGGCCATTGGGGGAAAAAGTTACTCTACTAATGTTCTTATCCTGACAAACTGGGGGGCAGGGGGGAAGAAGGCAATGTATGTTTAAAGAATTCTGTCTTAATGACAGTGGGAAAGAACTATTACAATACACAACTGTGTACTTACACCTCTGCATAACTGCTGTTAAAACTTACACACAACAGAGTTCTTCAGTGGGAGCAGTAAAACCAGATTCTCTGTATGTGTGTATGTATATATATATATATATATATATATATATATATAAAATCTCTTTTTTAACAACCCCCCCCCCCCCTTCCCAATCACTTCTTTTCTTTTTCTTTCTTTCTTTTTTTTTTTTTTTTTTTTTTTTTTTAATGGCTTTCTGCCTTAGCACCCCAACTCAGCTAGTACTGTTGTGCTACAGAAATCTCCTGGTCACCTTTGTAACATCTTCCATCTTGCTGAGCCTCTTTTAAGACTACGGGATAAAGAGTTTGGGTTTTAATTTAATTTTTGCTTTAAAATTGATCCGCTCCTCGTCTGAAACAAGTATGTAGAGCGTACTCTGCCAGAGGCACGAAGAGGAAAAAATTAAAGGAGGACTTCAGCTATGGCAAATCACTGTAGTGCCACTGAAGAAAATAGGACTATGTCAATTTAGACTAGCTGAGGTTGTGGCCTGATATTTGTGCTGAAATGCTGAGGCTATAGCTGAATAAATATTTATTGAAAGCTGACTGTTAGGGTGCAGAGGGTAGACTGCTCATTAGCAAACAGTTAGGACCCTTGTTTTCATCTTTCTTCAGGAATTCTCCCAATTTATTATTTTTCTTTTTTTCAGGGAGAATTTTGTCTGAGTAAAGAGTACAGATAAGATCCTTCTTACTTATAGGGATTATACTGTATACGTTGAAACAGAAATTTTCATGTGGACTTTTGAACTTGCACCCATTTGACTGTCCTACACTGATTCATGCCATGTACTGTACATGAATGACTAGTAATGTTTACAAAATGAATTAGTTTGACTCCAGCTCTCCAGCCAGAAAGTAATCAAAGTGAAGAGCCAAAGTATTTCTGAAATTCCAGCTTTCCTAGCTAGAAACTTCATGCTCTGCCTCATTAATCAGGATATTAATGTAAAATGTACATATTCTATACTGGAGGACAATTAACAGCAGCACTGATTCTGAGCAAAGTACACACATTAACTAGTCCACCCCCAGAATGCTCTTGCGTGGTGGGCAAGTCTGATTACAGCATGTGGTAGAGACAAAAATAGTGAAAATGTCTGTCAGTAAGCAATTAATCTACAAGTTGTAGTAGGTGTTTTTTCCCAAACTAAATTCCATGTAACATTTTATTTCACGCCTTCCAAAGCCACTATATGCATTCATAGGCATATATTCCGGAATCTTCTTTTGCAAATATTTTTAATAGGGTTATTCATACCTGGTCACTAAAGTCTGGGAAGCTCTAGTTTATTTTCTCACTAACCACCTTAATTTAAGCATTCAGCAGCAGCAGGACTATCTTCAGAACAATCTCATCCTATGAAACCCATCAGCCTTTGTTAGAGCTAGTGTAAAAATTATTATGAAATAAAACAATGTTATTTAAACATTTTCTTTGGCACAATCTGAAACTCAAAATGGATCACTGAAATTTTCCTGAGAAAACCAGTTTTCTAATCTGAAAAGCAGCACTTCATGTAAAGCTGGAGATGTCTCAGAGCCAAATTGTTTGCTCCTGTAAATGGTTAGAGCTCCACAGAGGGAGGATATGAAATAAGGCTCTGTTGATTTTCCAGTAGAGCATCTGAACCACTTCCCCTATTCCTAGTCAGTTAAGACAGAATGAAAAGAGGAATAAACCCTGATTAGCATATGAGCTCTTCATTTGATGTAAATTGCCACAACTCTACTGAACATCTGACTCAAGCAGAGTTAGAACAGGACTTACCACCAAGAAAATCTCGGTTAGGGCATTTTAATGGTGATTTTATGTGGGAGGTTATGAACCTGATTCTTCATCCTTATTCGTGCTGAAAACAAGGAATGCACAACAGAACTATAGCTGAGTAGAGAAACTGATTTTTTGCAGGGAGGGAGACTAAAGAGGCTCAGTTCTTCCAAAATTAGCAAAATGAGCATTGTGTGTAGCTTGGGTCAAATGACAAGTGACCACGATGCTGCCTGACACCGCCCCATCTATATCATAGCTGCATCCAGCCTGAATTTGCAAAATCAGAAGACTGGTAAAAATCAATAACATCTGAATAAAACATCTTGGCAGGATGTCTGTAACATTACCTGAAAATCAGAGGTTAATAAATAGTTAAATTTATCTGTATCATCTTTTAAGTAGTTTAAACATAAGTCAATATTTTTGTCTTTTGTTGTCACAGGGTTTCTACAGGAGCACAGAGAATTTCATCAGTGATCTTAGCACACTTTATAGCATTATGCCTTTGTACTATTGCCTGTCTGTACCCTTATCTGACATGTTATCAGCTGTATGAAAATAACTATCAGTCCCTTCACCCCAGAGCAAGGGGAAGAATGACAGTGGCTAGTTTGCACACTTGAAATGGTTTATTTGTTGCAATCCTGTACACAAGATGTTTATCAGTAAGCACTAGACAGCCATGCAGAAGAAGGAGCCTTAATTCTGTCTGAGACAGCCTCTTATTGCTATTGATAGTTAGCATCAGTGTCCAGTCTGAGAAATGGAAGTGCTGCAGGCAACTTCAGTAAAGACACCATATTGATCTACTGCTTCCTTTGCCTCCCTGAAGCTAGAGAAGAAAAATAAAAAGGGGAGGAAATGCTTGCTGTATGAGGGGGCAATGCAGCAGTCTATGACTTACCATCATTCAAAAGGGATGTGTATGTGCATGGATATTCCTGATATTCAGTACCTCAGACGACTGTAAATCACACAGAGAGTCATGATAAATATAAATGTCAATGTGTTGGAAATGTCCTTTACTATATAAGGGGTGTCACTAGAACTACATTTTTAGCATGGAACATTTTTGCTGCTTTTTATTTTTCATTGACTTATTGTGCTTCTGTTATATCCTGTCTAACACAATCAATCTAAAGCATAATATCTGAGAATCCTATTCATAAATAATACATATTTGGGTCATTTTCATTTGTATTCTACAATGAAGATTTACAAGCCAGAAACAAAACAAGAAACAATATGTGGAATGCTCTTATTCGGTGGATAAGAATATATTACTGTGATCAATTAATCTGCTTTTCTCTGCATTAGGTGGACATGTTTATGGTACATCCATAAGGGTTTATAACTTAGGAGAGATAGAATCAGCTCTAAGGCTCTAACATAAAATGTTTGTACTCAGAAAAGAGAAACTTTTCCAAAGTGTGTGTTGGGGTTGTTTTGTTTTGTTTTTGTTGTTGTTGGTTTTTTTTTAATCCCATGGGAAATGTGTTAATTTTGGCAAACTCAATCACAGCTTTCAACATTATGTTGCTCTGCCCTATACACTACCTCTCATGAAACAAGAAATTTACTACCTTATACCATAGCTAAAAATCAAAATAATAATTCTGGGGATTTCTATAGTGTCATTCATCCAAGGATAGTCACATTCTACTACAAATCATACAAATTCACTCTACAGGAGGGCAAACTGACACGCAGAAAATTGCCAGCTCAATTTTTTATCTGCCAGAAGTTAGTAGGCAAAATCAAGTTAAAAAATAAATAAATCTATGTGCATATAAATTGCAGCAGCAATTCATATCAAGAAAGGCTTAAATTTGTATTAGTATACTGATATCTCATATAAGAAAGCACAGTCACCTGTGCAGTCCCCAGCGGAGCTGGTATTCTGATGATGGGACATGTCAGAGGAGCAGCAGTAATGGTCCAGAAATGTACACTTTGTCTTCACTGAAGGAGCAAAAGTTAAGTCTTGGTGAGTGAAAATGAGTCACTGTTACTTTAGGAAGGAAAGCCAGGATATGCAAGAATTTTGCAGGCAATGTAATCCGGGGAGAAAAAGTTGGGGAGAACAAGACTGGCCACTGTGGCAAATCCCCCTGTTTGCCTCAAGCATTCAGGGGTGCAGGCTGTGCTGTGCTCACTGCTTTGGACTGTGGTCCTCAAAGTGGGTTATTGTATTAGCTTTTCAACTCTGGGAATTTGCTACAAACGCATCTCAGATAAAAGTGAAATGAGTTTTGCAACTATGGCAAAAAAGCAATTGTACATTTCATAGGCATTTTAAAACCCCTTTTGAACAGAAAATAAAAATGGGGGGTGGGGAGGGGGAAAGGCTGCATTTCCATTCCCATTTTTATAGTTTGATGTTGCAGATGTTTCTGGGTCAGAGGTGAACATGTCTCTAGGTGTCAAAAGATGCAATAACCTGAGTCAAAAATGGCCCAGTCTCCAGAGCTGTGACTGTTTGCCAGAATATCCTCACCTCAGAAGCTTGCTGGCAGCTACGTGCTCCAGGTGCCTTACACTACACAGAGCTGGTAGTCACTTTAATATTTTCCATGCTTATGTAAATGGACTTGATATGTGTTCATCAAATGTGGGGAAAACCCACAGAATTGTGCACCATCTGTTTATAGGTAAAAGGTCTGCTTTGCTGACAACTTAGTGCACAATCAGAAAAAAAAATGAAAGCAGGCACGCTTTTGTTATGTTCTGGTTTGGTTTTAGAAATCTAAAGCGTAACATTATATCAAAAACTTAGGAAAGTTCAAAAGTTCACTCTGTTCAGAGAGTATTGTCCTTTTCAGATGTCTGAACATTACCTGATCCCCATGGAGCCAGTAAACCTGTGCCACGTGGCTACAACCTGCAGCCTAGTGAAACTCTGAGGACATACAGGATTTGGCAGGACATAGTGAGGGTGTAAGAGCCACATCTTGGGCAGGTGGATGTCTGCAATGATGCCCTGGACAAGAAGCCTCAGTTAAATAGTAGATGACAGCATTTCAATGCCTCTGGTTGGACTCAAGTGAGAAAGTCCAGGTGAAGCAAAAACTAAGATGGTTGTTTAGATAAAGCATCACCTTATTTTATTTAACACCCAGTACTGCATTTGCTCTTTGTTAGAATTAAAGTCAAAATTAATTCAATTAATATGGTGGATGCCAATCAAAGCATCCATCTTTATTGGTTTGGTCTGGTTTAAATGAAACTGTTGGACAAAAGGCAGTTATGTCCTCGAAGCAGCTATGATATTAAAAAGAAGGTCGTGGTCACAATTGTCTTCAGTGTCAGCTGAGAGAAACCAACCGGTCATCAGAAGAGGAATCTGAGACCTTTCTTGCCCTTATGCTTCGCATGGAATGTGCACTTATCGTTTTCCACAGAAAACTGCTAACCAGACCTGGGAAATTTATACCTTAATGTGAGTCAGACATTGTCAGAAGATGATGTCAAAGACTGTTTCTAAAGCACATTTTAATTGTATCTCACTGGGGAATGAGATCTTGTCTTGGGTGAAAAAAGAGTTAAGGCAGTTGGCAGAGGAGAAAAACATAAGAAGCAAATACATTGATAAAGCTAATCAAATCCAGACATATGCAATCTAAAATCTCCAGTGGCATTCAAGGTAATCTAAAGGAACACTACAGCATCAAATGCTGTTAAACCATCCAATAGAACCTGAAGAGAGAACAAAATCTCTGTAGAGACACATGCCAGATGCTCTGTAAGGTGTGTCAATGGATCCCCATTGAGGTAGGCTGCACTGCTTTACACAGGCTTAATCCTGCCATAATGGCCTAAACCAGATATTTTAACTTAGCACTGTGCTAGGGCATAAAAGTTGCAAAAAAGGGTTTGATCAGTTAATTGGAAAAACAAACAGTTCCCCACAGTTTAATCTATCCCATTTGCCAAATGAGACAAGTTTTATATGCTTCAATCAGAAAAGTGCAACTCCTCCAGTAATGTGGCTGAGATATTTACTTTGAAAATGAGGAAACTTATTTCCAAGGTCAGTCTGAGGTTTCCTAGATTCAGACTAAAGTACTTTGTGGGGCCAAAGAAATATTTACTGGGTTCTGGGGAGCAGGGAGTAGATGTGTAGTTTTAACATATTTCAAGTCACCTTGGGAGGTCTTTTATGTTTTATGCATTTGTGTCTCCTCAGACAGACTTTTTTTTTCCCCTCTAAGAACTGGAAAGTAACAAACATTACATATTTTTTTTTTTTGCCAGTACTTTTCAGTTGTGCTATTTCCTACATTGAACCAGAGAACCTGTATTACTGGCATCCTTTCCAGAGCGTTATTCTTCCCAGTGCATCATATGAAACTAGACAGTCAAATTTTGCCCAAGGGCTGCTATTCCTTCTGTGCTAAACTATGAGATTCTGTATAAAGCAATGGTTTGCTTTATCTGACCTTTGACAGTGGGAATCTTGGTAGAATGACATTATATCTTGTAGGGCTAGTGCTAGGTGGATATCTGTGGGCAGTTGTAAATTAACCAGCAGCATTTTACAAATGAGCTCCACAATGAGTAGGTAATTGGAAGATGTGCTATTGCATGCTGGAGATTAACATCCAAAGAGGGAAACTACCACCTAGCCCAGGAATGGCAGTAAAAGTTAAAAGATATATTCAATATTATCAATCATATTAAAAAAAAATAATTAAACAAACAAACAAACAAAAAAGAGCATTCTCACAGCTGCCAAACAAGCTTGGGAGAATTCATGTGTTTGTGTCAAAAATACTAAGAACAAGTGAAATAGTAGTACAGTGACTGACAAAATCTTACTTGCCCAGAGAAGTAACACTGGACATCCAATGTAACTAGGTAGGTGCCAAGAGCCCTCTTGTAGATGCTATGGAGTGGCTTTCAGATGTAAGGATGTACAATGATCCCCATGCTCTGTTTGCCTCTGTGGTTTCTGAATTCCTTATTAATCCAGAGAAACATCCATTGAGGTGTGATGACCTGAAAAGACAGGAGCTAAAGAATCAATGTTTTAAGTAAAACAGCAATTATTAAAAGATCTACAGCTTCTTTCATGTAATCAGGTAAATTACCAGGAGTGGCATAAAGCACCTAAACTGGGGAAAGAGTGGAGGAAATGGGAGTGTGGTGGGGATCCCTTGGGAGACACCCAATAGGATGCTCAGTCTGCGTAGAGGGCAAAAGGTTAAGTGAAAATGAGATGAAGGAATGATCAGATATAGTCAGATCAGAGACAGTTAAATAAAGGAATCTGATAACCTAAGACAAATGTGAAGACGCGTGGCTGTGCTGAGTGTGTTGGTGTAGCAGTTCAGGAAGAAGAGAGGTTCCCAATCCACATCAGTCCTAGCTGAAGCATTTTCCAGAAAAGAAAACCCAGAAGGGATAAGGACACTGATTTAACATTCCTCTCTGCTACTCCAATAGTGTAAAAGAATATAAAATGCTTCTAATTGTATCTACATTTTCTGCAGGTCTGTTTTTACTGCTGGTGTGATATATGTCGTCCTTACTGATGAGAAAGTCAGGCCTCTGCCATCTGTGGGTTTGGACAATGAGAAAGTTGCTGTTTAAAGAATATGTAAAGAGAAGTACTGAGAATTACTTGAAAGCTATAAACTTTGTTGGTTGGCTAACATTTCTGTGGGCCAAAGAGCTCTATTTAGAATGGGTTGCCATAACAACAATCAACATCTGGTTAAAAGAGATGCACAATGTAGCAAACAAATGCTTGGAACACAGTCTATATAAAATCCCATCAAATAATGTGGTGTATCTCCATTCTTAGCCTATTCAACAAAAACAGCCCAGGGTTACAGACAACTGAGAAAAGCTCAAGAAGTATCTGTGCTGACCAAGTGTAGAAATGACTGCAAGAATTTTGTCCAAATGCCTTTGGTGGCTTACAGTCTTCAAATGTTTCAAAGAATAGCCTTACGTTTCTAAACCCCAAGACATCAGTTCAAATTCTTAGGCACAGTATGTAGAGCTAAGTACCTTTCGAGTTTCCTCGGGAGCTTAATTAATATATACCATTATACCTGGGAATTAGGAAACTGGTGCTTTAACTCATCTGCTAGATGCTGATACCTGGGGAATACACTAGATTTCTCAAAATAAATTTTGGTGCTCTCAACAATTTTGGTATTACAACTCTCTGAGAGGTGAAATTGTTGTATGTTCTTCACAGAGAGTTAATCTAGCTGAACTTCTTATCTTCAAGACTAACAGAGATCCCAAATACATTTATGTCAACCCTATGTTACAGTGAAAGAAGTGTGAGTCTGTAAATGAGGAGTTTCAAATGAAAGAGGTGGTTGAAGCATTTTGACCCCACTCAATCAAGGTCAGTTTGCCTCTGAATTATACCTGCTTCCTTGTCTAGCATTTAAGATACCTTCCAAGTGTCTATTGACAGAGTTAATAAGTGGCATACAACAATGAAGAAGAAAGCAAGCTGCTTACAAAACTCACCCTTTCTCCATGCAATAAAAAGCAGAATTTCAGAGGAAGATACAAAAGAGTGTTTGGGTCCCAGCTGTACGTGTCTATGGGAAAAAAGTGGGGAAAAGAGGCCAGCAGCTCCAGGAAACAGCAATGGGAGGAAAAGCTTTCTGAGCTAGCAAATGATGGATGGCTAAATGCCAATTGAGAGAGCAGTACACACAATTGAGTTTGTATTGTTGCAATTATTAAAGGTTATTTTACTTTTAATTTTTTGTGGTAAGTGTTCTTACTCCTTCCTTACCGAAACCCTTGATTTTCACTTGCTAGATACTCGGATGCACTTGTCGTATGCAAAAGGTGATTTTAGTTCTTGGATGCCAGGAAACCTTTCCAGTGATCAAAACACAGCTGCACGGGCTTGCTCGATCTCTTAATGGGTGCCACAACTCTGGGGTATGTCTGTCTATACCTGTGCAAATAGATATAATTAATATAACAGATATCATACGTATATGCAAATCCAGATGGTAAAAACGACTTATAGTAGGACGAGGTTTTCATTTGCCAGACCAAATCAAGATACCCAAATCCCTTAATCAAGCATATACAGTCTGCACCAGGACTACTGCTGCTGCAGTGACATCGGCATCAGTTTAATCTATTTTATTTCACATTGAGCTTGGTTTTTTAATCTCAAGAAAAACATTTTAAAAAACATACTTTAATTAGCTTTTTCCAGGCTGTCACCTCTCTGCAGCCTTTAAAATGCTCTTTCTGCTGTTTCCCACAAGTGGCTTGGACATAGGATGTCAGACTATAGGACTACATGCCATTCAGTGGACACCGATCTTGGGTATTAAAACAATGAATGTGCAGCTTCCTAGTTGTTTTATATAAAATGCTTTCAGTGTGAGACAGGGAACAGAACATTTTCTTATAGATAACCTTTTTATCCATTACAGCAACGCGTACCATCCCAGTTACTAACAAATAACAGGGAGAGACAATATCTTCAGTATTATATTAATACATTTTGTATTACAATTTTATCTTCTTCAGTTTGACATTTATTTCCCCTTTAATGAGTCAAAATGCCTAGCCAAGAGCTCTTGACTTGAAGCACATTCTTAACATCAACATATTAACTGTCACATTCAGGCTAATAGGCTTAACTTGTCTGCTGGAGATCTTTGTCAAATGAGACCCAAACCTTCCAATTTTAAAAAATTGATGTAAATGGAAACTTCCACTTTAGTAGCACTGGAAAGACAATGATGCTGCTTCACCACCATATGAACATTCAGTATTCTGGTTTTGCTCCAAAACAACTTTATCTGTGATAAGTGCCTCTTGTAATACATACTGAACAAAAAGTAGTTTAACAGAGATTTGGAAATCTTGATTTGCAACAGTTAGCCAATCCTGAACCCTTCATTTTATTTCCTTTTGTATCATAAGGGCAAATAATTATTGTAGCTTTCACCATGAGCTCAGGCTTTATATTTCAGCAGATCAAGCTTGAGTGCATGCAGATGGCTATAACACTAATTATTTTTTTTTTTTTAAAAGGATATTCTGAAGCCAACTGTAAGTAAATTAATGCAAAACTGAGAGCACATTTTTTTTATAATCTTGGGTAATTCCAAGTGAGTTTCAAAGGACTCAGGCTCCCCTCAGGAATCTAGATTAAACAATTGCAGGCTTCTAATAATCTTTAATTCTCACTCTTAAATTATATTATCATGACTCACATTATCAATGCAGGGGAAAGAACAACAAAAATATACTGTTGATGTCATCTATTTTTAAGAAGAATTTTAGAATCAGATTCCTCATCAATTATGGCTATTTTAAAGGAAGGACATAAATCTGGCATTTAGACAAAAGTGCCATCATTTTCCTGCTTCTTAATCCAAAATAACCCTGCAGGATATGGGGTTTCTGAAAAAACAATGGTGATAAACTTTCTCTCTCTGTTCCTCCCCCCACCTTATGGAAGAGCAGTACACGCAGTGATTGAAATTCTCTGTGGATTTGATCTGTTCTCATTGCTGACCAAAGGGCTATTTCTACCTTTCTCAGTGACGCTGAACCAAAGCTCGCTGCTCACGGGAGCATGGCTCTGTAGGTCAGATGTAACTCTCGGTGTCAGGGAAACTGAACACACTCTTGAAGATTGGGTCCACCAATGTATTTCTATATTCAAGCTGTCTTTTCATGGTTATGGTATTTCTGGCTTCTTACTCTTTTCTTGTGAAACTAGGAGATAGTGCTCATTTGCTTCCTTGTTTGCATGTATGAGGAAGTGAGAGACAAAAAAAACCCTATAAATTCTTTTAAGAGTGAATGCCACGTGAGATACTTCCATCTGCCTGCCTGACCTGGCATTTTCAATTCAATTTCTCAGTTTCTCCTGATGAGCCATCCATCCTTTCTCAATAATATGCACTGTTTAAGTGCTGGACATACGCTACAGTAATAACTCCCAACTCTAATGGGATGAACAAATAACACCAATTAGTTGGTGTGATGATGTTTCTGTGACAAACTCCAGGTTTATGGAGTTGCTCATTTTTAAACCTAAAAACTTTTTGGTATTTGTCGAGAAAGAGTGTGACTCGACCATCTCAATTAATAAACCTGACTAAATGCATATGTACATATGTCATGGACTGTGCTCCTACTTAAACCAAAACTGAAATCAACATCTAGTGCAAAACCAGGCTTAACTCTAAAGGCTTAGTTATTATAAAGCATATTTGCTGATAAATACTTAAGCACTAATTTAATTGTCTATTTCCTGAGGAAACTTTAAAGAATGGAAGCGTTGGTGTGCACATGTACTTTGTTACACACTGTCACGTCAAACACAGCTTCAGGACAGCACTTCAACCTGTTCTTAACTCCAGTCTTATTAATCTCAGTCATGAAATACAATGGACTTACTGACGTGTCTCAATTTAAGTCTAAGTAACAGTTAGAATAGAAATGTTTTACTGAACTGAGAATTAAACTGAGGCACACTCTTGTTCAGTTACAGAGGACAGAGCTTCTTGCTGAAGGAATATATAGGTCTGTGCACAGATCTAAAACATGTAGTGTCATAATAGTACTTTTGGAACTGTGCATCTATGAATCTTATTCTAAATGTTTCCACACTAACTTTTCCCTCCCAGCAGTGTAACAAGTATTACAGTAAAACTGAACAACAGAAATTAATTAGTATGACTTTAAAAAGCTTTACATAATTTTTAAATGTAAACTATTTCACTCTGGTTATACTACTAATTTTGTCCTTTGTGCTTCTTTTCCCCTGCTAAGACCAACAGCTCAATCAACCAACCATTTTATTCCCCCCCCCCCCCCCATTTTGTGTGCCATTTTCTTCATTTCTACAACACATTTTGACTGTAGATGTGGCAGGGTAGGGAAAGTTCCCACACACACACCTAAACCGGTCACATAGAATAAAAGAAATGAAAGAGTCATGCAGCAGAACATCAGTAAACTTCAGGCCTGCTGAAACAAAATCTGCAGGTCCACTGAAATAAACTCCAGGTACCGAAGAGTTTCTGATGATTCCCATATATCTGCACCATAATCTGTCAAAAGGGAGGAATGCTTTTATAGAATAACAGAATCAATAAGGTTGGAAAAGACGTCAGAGATCATCCAGTCCAACCTATCACCCAACACCTCATGATTACTAAACCATGGCTTCAAGTGCCACGTCCAATACCTTTTTGAACGCCTCCAGGGACGGTGACTCCACCACCTCCCTGGGCAGCCCATTGCACTTTCTGTGAAGAACTTTCTCCTCACCTCCAGCCTAAACATCCCCTGGTACAGCTTGAGACTGTGTCCTCTTGTTCTGGTGCTGGTTGCCTGGGAGAAGAGACCAACCCCCTCCTGGCTACAACCTCCCTTCAGGTAGTTGTAGACAGCAATAAGGTCTCCTCTGAGCCTCCTTTTCTCCAGGCTAAGCAGCCCCAGCTCCCTCAGCCTCTCCTCATAGGGCTTGTGCTCAAGACCTCTCATCAGCCTCATTGCCCTTCTCTGGACACATTCAAAAGTCTCAATGTCCTTCTTAAATTGAGGGGCCCAGAACTGGACACAGCACTCAAGGTGTGGCCTAACCAGTGCAGAGTAAAGGGGCAGAATGACTTCCCTGCTCCTGCTGGCCACACTATTTCTGATTCAGGCAAGGATGCCATTGGCCTTCTTGGCCACCTGGGCACACTGCTGGCTGATGTTGAGCCCCAGGTCCCTTTCTGTTTGGCAGCTCTCCAGCCACTCTGACCCCAGCCTGTAGCACTGCATGGGGTTGTTGTGGCCAAAGTGCAGCAGTCGGCACTTGGACTTGTTGAATGCCATCACGTTGGACTCTGCCCATCTGTCCAGCCTGTCAAGGTCCCTCTGCAGAGCCACTATAAACCAATATAAAATCTGGGCTTACCCCACAATTTACTGCCACACTTTCTGTTCTGCAGCTAACCTGTAATAACCCCTTGCTCTCAGTCAAGGAGAGGAAGCTGGAGGCAATAATGACCAGAAGACTTCCAGACCTCATGAGCAGTACTTCCACGTTCAAAAACTTTCAGAGGGACAGATCAGAGCTTTGTTAAATTAGGGCCTTAAAACAGGAATATGCCTTGGGAAGTCACAAGTACAAAGGGATGGCGACTGTTTTTGTAAAACTCCTAACTGGGTCACCAACCACAACTACCAAGTGACTAGAACTTTTATTCAATATTGACTCACCAAGATGCTTCTCCAAACACATTTAATGCCTTTTTTAACCCATTAATTGTTTTATCAAAGAGCACTCATCAGCAATTACTACACTTGGTCAAGATTGGAGACCTTGCTGCACTTGTTGGTACTCCTGCCTGGTATGTCTGCAGCAAGCAGCACAGTGCAACTGCTGGAGCTTACAACTTTCTCATTTACTTGGACAGCTTCTTCAGTGATGTTTGAACAACAGTGATATCACTGCTAGAATGTCAGTCATTAACATCTTGCAAACAGGAGAAGAAACAGACTCAAAATGCCCAGATGAAATAACAATAGTGGCACTTGGTACCATGGTTTAGTCATGAGGTCTGTGGTGACCGGTTGGACTTGATGATCGTCGAGGTCTGTAATACTCTGTAATACTGTTACTGCCTTTAGACAAAAGGCTATAGGAGCCCATAAATGAAGAGGACTTAACAGTTCAAATGATTTGGTACCTCATTGGACTTAAGCCAGCACATATGGTGTCTTGAAGCATAAAAAAAAGCAATCAGACCAGTAACTTCTGGCTGAGTAGTGACAGTTAGGTCAGAGAATCGAATCCTGTATGTATTTCAGCAAATCAAAGCTTTTCCCAGTTGGTACATACAGTATAAAATACAATTTATTTAAGACGTTTTCTGTTTTGTTTTCCCACTCAAATTTCAAAATAGTTCTTCCCAAACCTGCTTGTGAAAATCCCCAAGTCACAAGCCAGCAAGATAAAAATCTGTTCACTGTAAAAAGGGAAGGGGGTAGGGTGGGGAAGGAAAGGTTTGTTGATAAGTTTGCTGCACTATTAAAAAGTTTAACCACAGCCTAGAGCTCAAAGCAGCATTCATTTGTAGTTCCTATTTATTAAAGTATATGACAAGTATTCAGCAAAACTATATTGTGTTTTTGAATTACAGGCATCCCAGTAATTAAGGTGTAAGACTAGACCCATTTCTTAGGAATACAGAAACACAAGTGATAAAAGCAGTTTGAAACTGCTCATTTAAAGTTCCCTGAGAACATACTGCTATTCGAAACAGGCAATAAAGTAACACAGGAGAAAATGTGCGAGGGAGAAATCACAAAGGTTTTTATCAAGATGAATCTAGGACCACATCATCTAAATCTGTATAATGCTAATGGCCTGCAAGTCGCTGTGAAAGTGATGGGAACCCATGCTTCAAACACATGTCTTGAAAGCATGTCAGAAATCTTGTTCCTCTTTTGGCTGTGGTTACAGATGCTTTCTCCAGACAGTGGGCTCACTAGTTTCAATTGTCTGGAGTATTCAAAAATACATTTCCCCCTGGAACAGTCTGCGTAGCCCTCCAAGAAACATTAACGGAATCAAATTACTTTCACTTCAGGATAAATACTTTCAAATAAGTCTGTTAGAGACACTTATAGTAAATTGCTATTAATTAGTTTTTCCAATCTACTTAGGTTGTACTAATGAACACAATCACTTCTAAAATACTGATATACAGGATAAATCCTGCCTCTTTCTATATGCTTGTGAAAGGCCCAAGGTAATTATGAGATACTCTGCTGCAGGAGTACATGGGAGCCACTTTTGGACAGCTAAGGATGTATCTCTGAACTCTGCTAGTTGAAGAACAACCAGGAGTAGCTGCCTGCACTCGCTGTTGGACAGCTGTCCTGGTGCCTGGGCTTGAGCAGGGCAAACTCTGTAGCTTTCAGGCCACAAAATATTTAAGTTACATAACATGGAAACTCTCGGCTCTGCAAAGCCAACGAAACCACATTTCCTATAACTGTTAGTTCCCCTTTTTGCACATTACCCACTTGTAATGGCTGTTGTAAATTATGTGATAGTGTCTCTAGAGATGGGAACCTTTCTTCTTATGTTTGTGCACATAGCCCAACACCAAGAGGTCGCAGCCCTGATGGGACAGTTCAGGGCATTACTGGAAGGACAGTAGTCATACCAGTACCTCTCAGCTGCCTTCTGGTTAATCAAAATAAGGAAGAGATGTATGAATTAAAATGATGTCCATAGCACGATTTTAAACCAGTAACATTACCTTCAGCAATTTGAAGGTGGTTACTGGAAAATCCCTAGATATCGCAGAGTAAAGCTCCTGGTAGTTTGCTACACTAAGTCCTAAACAGTATTGAAATGCAGTTCAATTATTTTTAGACATGATCTGTTCTCTTTTTGTGTAATTTTAACAGCTCTGAACACCTAAAGAAGTGCAGACCATAAGGCTTA
Source organism: Picus viridis (assembly GCA_033816785.1). Taxonomy (NCBI): domain Eukaryota; kingdom Metazoa; phylum Chordata; class Aves; order Piciformes; family Picidae; genus Picus; species Picus viridis. Next base: position 4,442,555 of record CM066591.1, on the reverse strand, counting down.
TAACTAGCTGAGAAACCTGCATGTAGCACATAAAGTGTATGATTCCATAACTCATTAAGTCTAATTTATGGCATATGTAATTAAGCACCTTTGAATTGAACCAAGGTCTCTAGAGATAATAACACTTAGAACTCATATAGGGCTTTTCATCTTCAAAGTGCTTTACAAACATTAACTAATTAACAACATAATAAGACATAAAAGGCCAAAGTACTTACCCATAGTGCAGTATAGCCTCTGCATAATTCAGATTTTGATGTTTTTCAATTCAAGTTCCAATCTGGGTGCACAGGGAGGAATTACTTGTGGTTCCCTTCCCAGTCAGAAAGCATGACTTGGTGCATACCATGTATCTGAATTCCTGAAGTACTTCACTGCTCTGCTTTTTATTGCCGAGTCAGAAGAAACAGCTCCCTAAAGTGAAGGAAGGTACAGGAAAGAGTGGTCTGTGAGGGTGTTTGAGTATCCTAGACCTCGGAGCCATAGTAATGGGTCCTTATTACAGGAAGGAGTTCTAAAAGAATTTACTACACAAAATTTCTGGTACTACCTATATCCATGGCCTGCCCAAGGTAAATCTAATTATAATGACACAAAGTCTCTGTGGACTGGCTAAAAGGATGATGGACGTCATAGCTGCATCTCTTGTCTCTCTCCAGACAATGCCTGCCTTTGTTGCTGTGGGGATTCTACTCTACACCAAAAGCTGAGAATTTGGGACCAGTGGAAAAAATGTACCAAGAATGCATGATAACTAACTCTGTATGATAAAAAACATACCTCAGAAACAAATGCAACTGGCTTAGTGGCAGTGGTACCGGTGGAACCCCATGAGAAACTGAAGAAAATGAGACAATACCATGGACTGACCCCCAGATTGTATCTGTAATCAGCAGGCTTTTGTGCTTCCCCACAGACAAGCAGTCCTGAACAAATACTGAGAGGTAACAATCTCACAGTAGCAATGCCTACAAGAGACTCTATGATAAACATAGGCTCTAATTAAAAGCGTTACAGTTTTTAAATGCAAATGTAGAATAGAACTGTCAAAATGTTTTATCCCTAAAGTGTGAATGCTAACCTTCCCATACTCATTATATAGCAGTACATTTTAATTTGCCTGGAGCAGAGTCGAATAAAGCAAGCATCACAAACACAATCAAATGGCTATTTGAAAGTACTGCTCTTCACAATAACTGTCTGAGCAGAGCTTCAAATGTTGATCAATTGATTACCAAAATCAAAGAATACATTTCCCAAATGAGCTGCTACAAAGCACTCAATAGTGCCAGAGAAAACAGCATAAAGCTCCACAGAACAGTAGTCTTCTCTAAAATATTTACAAATGCAACTTTTTACTGCTTTCCAGTTTTATAGCTTAGATCTGCACAGATCTAGAGTGAAGAATAAAGCACTTCTAATAAATCAATTATTTGATTCAGCTGCAGTGTGACAAATACAATTAACCAAAGACAGAAAACAGTTTGAAATGATCCAAAGGTATATTTTAAATCTTATGGCAAATCAGTCTCGCTGAAGCAATTGCTCAAGTGACTTTAGGACCTCTAATAAACAAAATTATGGCAAAATATATAAAGGGATATCTAATTTCAAACCATGTGTGAACATTCTTATTTCATAAAACACGGCTCTTGACCTTCCCCTATCCCCCTTAGAAAGTGGAATTTTCTTTCCTCACAATACTTTTTGTAAGAGGAATACTACATGATCCTTATAAAGGTGTGCAAAGGTGAGGTGCTTTTCCTGGTTTTGAACTTGTCTCAGTTACTATTTGCTCAGCAGAGGCCTCTGTTGAGCTAACCAGTTTACCAGAGCACTCATGGGTATTCTCCAGCTCCTCCCATGCTGGGACAGCTATTGTTGGGAATGACTATATATGAAACATAACTGCTAGTGTACTGTTTTCTTGCCATCTCCAGTGAGTTGGTTTCTGCTGCTGTCATGATGTTTTTGGACTTCTGTTGTTTCCTTTTCCCATAAATGGGGTCCTCTGTCAGTCAGCTCTGGAGAACAGCTGCTCAACAAACACACCCAGTTTCAATTAGTGACTTTATCCTGAAAAAACAAGATGAAAAAAAGGAAAATTAACTTTTAATCTGAAACAAACCCATTGCTTACACAAGCTTCCTTATATTTTATGTTCCTTCTGAAAGGCAGGTTTTCTTTTGCCACCTCTTGCAGTAGCCTTCTATATTGTGTTGTATTACACTGTGCTGTCCTCATGGTGTTAAAACCTGAGGTGGGGTGAAGATTCTGTAGTATGCTCCCTCTACAGAGCAAAGTTGAGAGTCATTCATGGCCTGATAAATTCCCAGCTCTCTTACCTCAGTCTGAAGCATTTGTCCTGAAGAACATAATGGGATTTTGACCCCATCATGTGTTTGCTGTCCTAGTCTGGTTATTTTAAGGGAAAAGCCTGAAGGATCAAACCCATTTTTATTTAATCAAAAAGTTTTCTCAGCAGCAACTTAAAATACCAGTTGAAAAGCCTCTATCTTCAGAGCTTCTGACAGTTGATATTGAGATTCTGACTTCATTAGGATGCAGATTTTATAGCTCTTAATCTTTCCCGTAAGCTACTACCACATTTAAAGTAACGAAAAAGAAAAAACCCAAGCAACCACCACCAAAAAAACCCAACCCACAGCACATTACACTATCAGTAATTCTTACAGTAACAGAGGTAACACTGATTTGCCGAATATTTGTTTTTCTTTTTACACAAATAGTGTTCTGGAGCATGCTTCTAGGCTGAAATTCTCTTGCGCAAGCAGAGCGCACTCCAGAATTGACTGCATCTTAAGCAAGTGAACAAATATTTAGCCTTATGTAGTTGACTCCGCACCTGTACCTTCAGTCTCTGCACCTGTACCTTCTATCTCTGATAGAAATGAAGCACAGTTAAAGGAACCTATCAGGGAGGAAAACATTGACTGGCCAGTGTTGACAGAGGAGCCAGAAATGTGGGAAATCAAGAGTTTATAGGAAAGAGGTATTTTTATTCTCCTTGCATTTTTGCAGATCATTTCAGCCGAGTTGCATTTCACTTTAACAAAACAGGATTTATTCCCTATTGCTCTGTGCTTTGTGGTAAGGTGGATATTAAGCTATCACACTGATAACACAGGAAACTCCCCACCATTCTGCATGTCCTCATGGTGTCAAGGGGGATGGCATGATTTCTGTCTGTTACTGGTATTTGCTGTTTTCCCAGACATTCACCAGGAACACCTGGTCTTTCAGCAGCATCCAGGTGGCATGAAGAATATTTTATTCTACTCTGTCCTGTCTACTCTGCCAGTTAATGAGAGTTTTGGGTGGTAAAGCCAGGGACGTTTTTCTTTCAGTGCTGTTACTCGCATACTGTGCATGGGCCTGCCTTCACCCCCTTTTGATCCTGTACTACTCTACCATATCAGCCTTCAGTATTTCAGTCATCTCTTAAGCTTGAGAGGAAATAGCAGCAATTCTACTCCTGGATCTTGTTTTTATATAGGTCTGCTAATCACACACATCTGAGGCACACACTAATTGATTGCTGGGCACCAAACCCAGTTTTCCTATTAAATTCTTCAATGTTTGTTTATTTTCTGATACTCTTTTTTTGTTTTCTTTTTGCTCTACAGTATTTGAAGAGCACATACAAAAGGTATCAGAGCCAAAAAACAAGTCAAGGAAAGCAGTGAAAGCATTTATACAGATAATGGCTTTTCTTCTTCCTATAACTGTCCTGTACTATAAGGCAAGATGAGGTTCTTCCTGTGCTAGCAGACAGCTGCAGCTCTGCAAGGAGTTAGTGAAGTGCTAATATTGATCGGACAAGATGGAACATGTTACTGAGGCAATTGGTCAGGCTAAAGCAGTGATGGCAACACACAGGACATTATGGATGGTTGAAGAAGCTGAGGATATCTATCTTTCTGTCTATCTACCTTTTTTCCAAGATGTCTATCATCATTGAACTTAGCCACCAAGGAACAATAGCAGCACTTAATCATCAATAGACAAATACTGTTTATGCCATTAATTGGGGACTGGGTCAGATTTTCCTTGTTTCTACCTTTGCTGCTCTATTTTTTTTTCCCCTCCACAGTGGTGAGACAGTTGCATTTTCTCACAGCCTGTATGTGTTGTTTTGGGATTTGTGTCAGTGGCAACAGCATAGCTCTGTGTGTCTGCCAGAGCTTATTCAATTGAGCTCCTTTCCAAGAAAACAAAATAGCCAACTGATGAGAGGTTTTATAAAATTTCAAACCCAGCATGTTTTCAGAATATCCAGAATACAATTCAGAAGCAGCAACAGTGTGACCAGTGTCTGCACCTGTTCCTTCACCTACAGCCAGAAATGACTGAATAACAGAGGGAGTTTCCCAAGCAATACCTGCTGTAAAACCACAACTTCCATGGCTGCATTATCTCTATAGTTAGTATTCAGCAAAGAGACTGCAATAGTGCAGAGCTGTGTGTTTTCTGGTGTTTTTCTTGTTCAAAGCTTTTGAGAACACTTTACTGAAGCATATAATGCTTCCTTGAAACTGGCCTCTAAACCACATTTTGAGAAGGAGCAGCACAGGCACTTGGCTGGGTGGTTTTGCCCTGTGCCATGGCTCGCTTGAGTCAGAAAAGCACCCTGTGTTCCCCTTCCAAATCTCTCAGCTCAGTTCTCATGAGCCTGTCTCAGACTGCGACATTTTTCTCTAATGTAACACTTTGTGTTTGTTTGTTTTCCTTTTTTAAAATTCTTTACTAATTATGTTTTCTGATATATAGATTTTTCTCTTTCACTCTAAGATTTTGGCTCTTACAGGAAGTCTTAGGAATTGTCTTATTCATTAATCACTACACAGTCCTACACTAAAGACATATTTCCAGGGATAAGATTGGGAGTAATCATGGTACCCTCCTGTTTTTATCTGAAGTATTCAAAAAGGAAAGTTAGATAGTTTAAATTAGACAACGGAGTTTTTCCTTGACATTTGGGAGGTTAGATTTTGCCTGTGACTGTCAACCTCTCAGAAAAGGAGATGGCATTTGGAGTAATCTGAAACTCCTGCAGAGTTACATTACTGTGGCAGCCAGACTGGAGTAAATCCAGGCTGAAGATCTATTGGTTCAATTACTGCTTGGGGTCAGGACATGCCATAAATTATTAGATATGCAAATGGAGAATTCTGACGGTTGATGAAAGAAAGATGGATGAATTGCTTAAATACTTACAATCAGTGCTAAAACTACCTATAGACCAATGTACAGTCAATTGCTTGTAAAAAGATTTCTGTTCTGAATTTTACCTGTGTACAGGTAAAAATTGATTATTTTTGCTTTATATGTATGCTACATTTCCAAAATAAACTTAAGTAATATGGAGCTCTGTTTTAAACTGCTTCTGCAATGCCCATTAATTTTCAGAAATAGGTCCAGAAAGAGGTCCAGAAGATGTTAGTTCCCATTCCATTCTCACTACAGTGTAAATCTGCAACACTGCTCTGTATTCATTATCAATACACACTGATAATATATTTGGAAGGAGAAGAATTTAATTTGCTTTGCGGAGGTGGGCTGTGCAAAGAATGCTACAAAGCTGGCTCTGGTTTGTGAACTTGCTACAGAGTGAATGAACCTCTGGTACATAATAGGGACCTTATCGCAACATGAACTCTCTGGTGCTCCAAGAGATCCCTGTGGATAGAAAAATGTAATTAAGGTATTACTCTATCACACCTGTTTGGTTTTTTTTCTGTTCCTTAACCACACTATTTCTAGTCTTATTTCTGTGTGCATAAAGTTTTAAGAATTTGACCCATCTACATTTGTAATGTAGAGCATCTACTACATGTATAAAAACTTGTTGAATTTCTCCTGTGGATTCTGTCTTTTGGAAAAGAGATATTTACCACATGGAAGACAAAATCATGATGATGAGTGTGAGAATACTGTGAGCTATTCAATGCCACATGCTGCCACATAATTTCTGTGTGGTAACAGTAGTCATAATCGAAAGGATTATAATTTTTAAGGCTATATAAAGACATTTAATTCTAAAATTTATCTGTTGTAACTGGTGTGTAGATATTAATTTTGATCTTAGTAGTTCTGCTCTGAATCAGTCGTGAAAGTTCAAATGCAACCAACTCTATTAACCAAACAAAGTACTTCACAGTGGATGAAATCTGAGAAAAACATTTGAAACACAGCAGAAAAGCAAAGAAAGAAACAAAACCTACAAGAAATCATAAACATCATGTCTTAGTTTATGTTGTAAAATATCATGTTAAAAAAAACCTAAAAATCCTGTATGTGCATGAGATAACTTGTAAGAAAGCAACCAACCAAAAACCCACTGTGGGGAAGTGAAGGGCTGAATAAGCTCTTTCTGCTTGACTTCTAGACAAAAAAGAAGTGTAAATTTTGCTTAATGCTGTTCAAATCTTCAGCGTTCTAATGAGCATGGTCATTCGGTACTGACTTTGGCTTTAGTTTTGCAAGTTGGCCAGTTTTTGGAAAGAATAATGTCACAGACACATTGCTTCAAAATTTACAAGAAAAATGCTGTCACAGTTCAGCAACATATGGGTATGTCCTATAACATTCTCTATTTCTATAGCCCCAGCTCCCTCTTGTGCCACCCGCTCAGTAGATAGGGATTAAATTTAGAACCTATAACTGCTGCTTTGCAGCAATTCAGTGCAAGAAAATAAAAGCATATTTTTCAGTAGTGACAATAACCTGTGGCAAACAAAAGTCTCCATTAAAACTCCTAGACTTGAATTAAAAATGTGGTTCATTGATCAGCTGGTAAATAATTTTCAATGTTATCACTTTGTTTCCATGAAATGGTACACTGGACCCATTCTCCCAACTTTTCTCTCATTCTTACATAGAGATATTTCTGAAGATTGTGCTCAGCGAAGGGGAGTTTTTGCAGCTAACTCAAAGTACATTTTAGCATCTGCACCCTTTCCTTCAGTTTCCTTATAGCCAATGACAAATTAATGATAGTATATTGAACACACTGCCTTTCTTATACTGCTTGTTTCTTTACTCTCTTCCCAGAAAGTTTGTAATATAAAATATTTACATTTTTTAAGAACTGCAGCACAATAGTTATATTTCCAGCACTTGAATTTTCATTAAAATTTACAAAAGACCCCTGCCTGCACTGATTTATTGTTGCATTAGGTAAAACTACACATGGCATATAAAATACTGTGTTACTCCACTTGTAGACTGATCTAACACGTTATCAGTGATTGCAAGTACATTTTATAACCCCAGCTGCTGAATCGAAAATAAGGTGATACAAGCATCAATCTCCAGGATAAAATCAGAGCATTTTCTATCACAGTTTGACCTTAGTGATGCCTTTGGATAGTCTTACTTGTCTAAGCCCTTGCAACATTTACCAAGGGATGGTTAGAAAATGCAGCTTCATGGTGCAGACTGGAATTACCAGCACCATCGAAGACTTTAACACTAACCCCAGAGATTTCCAAGCATAGGAAGAATTTGAAGATACTGAAGACATTGCAAGAATGAAATGGAACAAGGCTGCACACACCAGCCACAGATTCTGTTTGTACTCTTTATTGTCTGCATCCCTGAGCTCTACAGTGTCATTAGCAAATACAAAAAGCTATTAAAAACCCCAAACCCAAACAGCTATGGATAACTAGACCTCAATATACAGTTGTCTCCATCTATAGCTGCCAAATCTTGTCTGTAGCATGAGGAGACCAAGTTAATTACAAGTCACAAAAATGTTAATTTCTGTCATGTTATAGTCAAAGAATGAAAAAAAACTCAGCTTTGGAATGAAACAGCTTCTCCTAATAGGTCTCTGTTAATCTGAAATCCTGTCTCGTGTCTGTAAACTGCAGAACAGGTACAGAAAAGAGAAATGTATCTTATCAATCTATTTCATGCTCCTAAATAGCAAAAATGTAATAATAAACCAAACTCATTTTAGCAAGAAGAAGTACTGAAGGTAAAATAATTCTAAGGAGCACAATCATAAAAGACTAGTTTGAGCAATGGCTGTGGTATCTGATTGTAATTAATGTTATTTTTTTTTATTTATTTATTTTCTACAACAGGTTTTTAAGATGTCCAGTTCTGGGGACCCAGAAAGTGAATGAAAAAATACATCTTATGAACAAAGCTAAACACTCCCTCCAAGGAAAGAATCTCCAATCATTACAACTATTGTAAAATATGTTGGGTAATCATTAAGATAAATATTATGTGAGGGATGGAGTGTGCACTTGCAGCCCGGAAAGCCAATCAGATCCTGGGCTGCATCAGGAGAAGTGAGGCCAGCAGGTCAAAGGAGGTGATTCTCCCCCTCTATTCAGCTCTGGTGAGACCCCACCTGGAGTACTGCGTCCAGCTCTGGAGCCCCTGTTACAAGAGGGATATGAATGTGCTGGAATGTGTCCAGAGAAGGGCCACGAGGATGAGCAGAGGGCTGGAGCACCTCTCCTATGAGGACAGACTGAAGGAGTTGGGGCTGTTCAGTCTGGAGAAGAGAAGGCTCTGAGGTGACCTAATTGTGGCCTTCCAGTATCTGAAGGGGGCCTACAAGAAGGCTGGGGAGGGACTTCTCAGGCTATCAGGTAGTGATAGGACTAGGGGAAATGGAATGAAGCTGGAGGCAGGGAGATTCAGGCTGGATGTGAGGAGGAAGTTCTTCCCCATGAGAGTGGTGAAACCCTGGAATGGGTTATCCAGGGAGGTGGTTGAGGCCCCGTCCCTGGAGGTGTTTAAGATCAGGCTGGACGAGGCTCTGTCCAACCTGATCTAGTGCAGGGTGTCACTGCCATGGGGGGTTGGAACTAGATGGTCCCTTCCAACCCTGACTGATACTATGATACTATGATATAGTTGGACACCGGTCACTCCACAAGTTGTAATTTATTTTGTCCTAATTTGCATGTAACTTCAAAGATATTTCAGGAAAAAAACATGAGCTGAGCAGTTTCAAAAATAATATGCATTTAACCTCAAAACTGTGTTTCAAGGTCTTAAAAATAAATTCCATACAGTTTCAGGAAACAACGCACCATTCTCATGCAGCCTGCAATTGTTGCCACAAAAATGGTAAACTCATTTTTGGTGGGGAAATATCACAATTCAGGGCAGCAGTATTCATCTGGCAGATCCTACAGAAGTACAAGAAAACAGTAGGGTAGATTACAGTGATATGCTAATCTAAACTTATATAGAAATCCAGCCAACATGGATTTAGGAAGGGCAGGTCCTGCCTCTCCAACCTGATCTCCTTCTATGATCAGGTGACCCGTCTGGTGGACGTGGGGAGGCCTGTGGATGTGGTCTACCTGGACTTCAGCAAGGCCTTTGACACCGTCCCCACAGCAAACTGCTGGCTAAGTTGTCAGCTCATGGTTTGGACAGTAACACTCTGCGCTGGGTTAGGAACTGGCTGGAGGGCCGAGCCCAGAGAGTGGTGGTGAATGGTGCCACATCCAGCTGGCGGCCAGTCACCAGTGGTGTCCCCTAGGGATCAGTGCTGGGCCCCATCCTCTTTAACATCTTCATTGATGATATGGATGAGGGAATTGAGTCAGTCATCAGCAAGTTTGCAGATGACACCAAGTTGGGAATAGATGTTAGTCAGTTAGAGGGTAGAAAGGCTCTGCAGAGGGACCTCGACCGACTGGACAGGTGGGCGGAGTCCAATGGGATGACATTCAACAAGTCCAAGTGCCGGGTGCTGCACTTTGGCCACAGCAACCCCATGCAGAGCTACAGGCTGGGGTCAGAGTGGCTGGAGAGCTGCCAAACAGAGAGGGACCTGGGGGTGCTGATCGACACCCGCCTAAACATGAGCCAGCAGTGTGCCCAGGTGGCCAAGAGGGCCAATGGCATCCTGGCCTGTATTAAGAATAGTGTGGCCAGCAGGAGCAGGGAGGTCATTGTGCCCCTGTACTCTGCATTGGTTAGGCCACACCTTGAGTACTGTGTCCAGTTCTGGGCCCCTGAGTTTAAGAAGGACATCGAGACACTTGAACGTGTCCAGAGGAGGGCAACAAGGCTGGTGAGAGGCCTTGAGCACAAGCCCTATGAGGAGAGGCTGAGGGAGCTGGGGTTGTTTAGCCTGGAGAAGAGAAGGACCAGGGGTGACCTCATTGCCCTCTACAACTACCTGAAGGGTGGTTGTGGACAGGAGGGGGTTGGTCTCTTCTCCCAGGCAACCAGCACCAGAACAAGGGGACACAGTCTCAAGCTGTGCCAGGGGAGGTTTAGACTCGAGGTGAGGAGGAAGTTCTTCACTGAGTGAGTCATTCGTCATTGGAATGGGCTGCCCGGGGAGGTGGTGGAGTCACCGTCCCTGGAGGTGTTCAAGAGGAGACTGGACATGGCACTTGGTGCCATGGTCTAGTTGTGAGGTCTGTTGGGACGGGTTGGACTTGATGATCCTTGGGGTCTCTTCCAACCTTGGTTATACTGTGATAGAAAGATTACTCAGTTAAAAAGGTCATACAACTGTAAGTGCATATAGAAAACTAGCAGACTGGTTGGAATTAATATCAAACTCCTACTTCAGATTAGACCCTTTCTTCAGTGAAATAAGAAGGGCTGCAGATTTCTATAGCTTGTGTTCATCATCATAAGTTTGTGGGGTTTTTGGGGGTGGGGGTGGGCTTTGCTTCTTTTGAGTCTGAGTCTTTAGCATAGGTTTACAATCCATATGTATATGAACATATCTAAAATTCCAGCATCTAGGTCAGTACTGAGCTTTCTAAATCCTTAACAAACATCTTTTTGTATCCCTTCATGTCAGATTTAATTTTCCATGGTGAAAGGAAAGCCTAATCAGAATTCAAGGGAAGTACTCTAAGACATGTATCTTTCCAAGCTGAACTATCCTACAATCTTGTAAAAGCATTAAGGAAAAAGCAAGTCTTCATCTTATTTGAAACACCAAAACAAATTAAATAATTTTAAATTCTCACTCACAACTATTGTACGGTTTTTATGCCAGAGCTGTGCAACAGTGAGGTGCAGCAAGGCACTCTAAGGGCAAAATATATCATTCCTTTCAGAATTTGGCTCTGGATGATGATATTTGATGACATCTGATGACATAATATTAAATCATACATTGCTTTTACAAAATTATTGTACAGCCCATCACAAAGATCTGTTTTCTATTGTCTGTTCCATACTTTCCCCACGTTTTCCTAATACCTATTCATTCTGATTAGTTGTCCAACACAGTCATCGAAGAACATTTGTGGGAGCTGAGAGAGAAATAAATAAAGCATACAGACTTGCTGTGCACTGATTTGCAGTGCTTCACAGTGCAAAGCCAACTGGTATAATAACTCTAGCTTTAGTAGTTTACTACAGTAATATCAAGCTCAGCTAGCTACCTCATGGAAAAAGAACTAAAGCAATGCTCAAGACAAATAGTTGAAGGGTTACCAGCAGTCACCAAGCCCTTCTGGGCTTACACCAAGACAAGCCCAAGCAGTTACAGCCCTTAGTTCTTTAAAGGTTGCTGTCTCCCCCGGGACTGCTCCCTTCTGGGAACCATTTGTGGTCATATGGTAAGCTACAATTAGGTCTAAGTTGTGTATAAGCACCTCTGTATGTCTTCTACTAGATACAAGAAGGAAGGCCTTGGCCCTTTAAGAACATCAGAAGCTTTCCAATTGTTTTCAGAGATGCTGTAGTGCCACCCAGCCAAAATAGTTCTGTGCTTGCTTCTCAGGTCTACATCCTTAATTTTTTCTTGTGTGGCCCTATCTAAACAATGACAATGCAATTCAAACTGAGTATTACTTGTTAGAAAGTCTTTATCTGTCATAGAAAAAGTGTTAAAAGAAACTTATTTGCATACATAGTATGTTTTCACCTAAAAAATAGCTGGAGATACTCAAGAACTTTCCTGTATTTCTACACAAAATGCATTAGAATTTGAACAACAGGCTTTATAATAATGTAAAGGTACTCCACAAAAATTACAGTGACAACAGATTTTGTTTGCAGCAGTCTCACAAGCACATGGGCTTACAGCAGTGCATTTGCGGCAATGGTGGTTGCAGAGCCATGCTGGTTTGCACAGCTGTTTAAAGACAAACAGGAAAGCAAGGTCCTTGACCGGCAAAGCTGACAACTTCAATCAGGTTGACAGTCTAACAAAAAGTGACAATGGTGCAGTTCAGTGGGTAGAAAGGGCAACAGCAGACAAAGAGAAGAGGAAAAGTGATCTTGCAAGAGCGCTGTTTTGAAGGAATCCAGATGAGCACACTGTTGAAATACCTTAGGGTTGGTTTGCCTGCTTTTTAATTTTAGGAACGATACACTCGGGTGTGATTACCCAGATACTGGCAAGCTGATTAAAAAAACCCAATAAAATAAAATAAAATAATAAAAGGGAATTTTGGCTTGGAAAGGATAATGACAGATCAGAAAGAAGATAGGAAGAACATCTGCTAGAAAATGCATGGGGAAGAAGGACCTAGGAGAGCAGCATTTTCCCTCAGCTTTGGGTACATCTGTAAAATATCAACACATCCCATATAAAGTGCTGTCAGGCAAGTGCTAGAGCATGACAGGGATGGTCAGGAAGTGCATCACAACAAGTGAATATCTGTCAATGAATTCTCACACAATTTTTGTAACAGCCTTTTAGAGAAATCATAGCACACAGTTCTTAGAAACCCAGTTTGGCATCACTGCTGCTTATGTAGGAAACCATTCCTCTGTTTTAATGCAAGTCCAGGGGTGAAATTATCTGCTGCTGTAACTTCACAAGTTTAACAATTGTTGCTGGTGTGACCAAAGGTTAATGGTTCATTCGTAGACTGAATCAAGATCATCAGTTGCCCAATATATATTTTTGTGGTCTTACAGATACATTTGATTTCAGCAGGTTTTGAGTAATATGATTCTCTCAATGTTAAATGAAAGCTATTGTCTGGCTACTGCAAAACAAAGCAATTTCACAAATAATTTTCTTTTGTGGCTGATTAGGTCGCTGTGGATATGTCCAACCAGCACAAGTGGTTTCTGGCTGTAAACATGCTGAATGACCATCCTTCCAGTGAAAACACAGACAAGAAGGGACATTGAGTTGCTGAAGCACATCCAGAGAAAGGCAACAGAGGTAGTGAAGGGTCTAGAGAACATGACTTATGAGGAACAGCTGATGCAACTGGGATTGTTTAGTCTGAAGAAGAGGAGGTTGAGGGGAAACCTCAACCTACAACTACCTGAAAGGAGACTGGGGGCATGAGGTGGGGGTTGGTCTCTTCTCTCTAATATCAAGTGATAGGATAGGCTATGATAGGCTAAGAGGAAATGGCCTGAAATTGTGCCAGGGGAGGTTTAGATTGGATAATAGGAAAAATTTATTTCTGGAAAGAGTGGTCAGGCATTGAAACAGGCTGCCCAGGGAGGTGGTGGAAACCGTCACTTAGGGTGTTCAAGAAATGCGTGGACATAGCAATTTGGGATGTGGTTTAATGGCCATAGTGGTGTTAGGTCAATGACTGGCCTCAATGATCTTAGAGGTCTACTGTATGATATATCATATCATTCTATGATATAGTGGTCTTGAACAAATGCATGACATTGGGGCAACAGCTTCTTTTGGCACATGTGGCTATGTGCAGCAGATCTGACAATGTGTGGTACTCTGTAACAGCCATCCCTGACACAGATGTACAGAGTAAGAATATCAAAGACTTTCAGGGAGAAAAGTGAAAGGCTTTGCACTTGTATCTTGTTTGAATCCACTTCCAAAAGCTTGAAATGCCCCAGAAGACTTGAATGAAGGCCTCTTTTAAGTGTTTGTCCAAAAAACCCAAAAAGAGTAAGACCCTGAAAGCATTTAAATTGATATGCTATTATGTGACTGTGCTCCTACTTGGAGTAATTAATTAGATAATTTAGCCATAAAACTGACCCAAACAATGTCACTCTGTTGGAAGTTCATCTTTCTATCAAGTTAGCAGTGAGTTAATTTGAATGACTTGAACCTGTGCTTGCAAAGTTGCTCCTCTGCAGAGTCAGGAAAAGCAGTTGTGTGGGATGGAGGGTGAAAGCACTAACCTGAGATGGAGAGCACAGGCCTGGGAGCCTCCCAATGAACTATAAAATTACTATGCAAATGACAAAATAAAGAGCCCTAAACTTTTTTCCTGAAAATATGGTGAGGCCATGTTAGTTCCAGCAGGCAAAGAGCGGGAGTCACTGAGAAAGAGGAGGTGCAGTGCAAGAGCCAGAAAGTGAGCCTGAAAGGTAGAGGGAATAGGCTATTCTTCTTTGTTATCAAGTGAAATGACTCCACAAATATGACAATAAATCACTGCAGAAATCAATCTGAGCGGAGGCAACTGCTCCATGCTGATAATGCATCAATCAATATTTAATGTTTACACTTTAATTAATCTGCACGTAGGAAGCATTCTTTCAGTGACAAAAAAGTGATGAGAAATAAAACACCTTTTATATCAAACAGCGACGAATGGCTGCCTATCTGTTAGGCTTTGATTGGGCCCTCAATTGATCATTGCAGGCTTTTTCGATTGCACCAGTGTGCAATGTCACATTTGGGTATAAAACAAACACAGTCTCTGTGAAGGAAGAAGAGGGAGCTTCTGAATCTGCTTTTGAGTGATTACAACTTAATCAGAACAAAGAAAGACTGATAGCAAAGTGTGAATTCTTTGAAAAGACCGGGCAGAGGCAAATAAAAGATTTTGAACATCTGCATCAGTGATGCCTACCCAAACAGATTTTCACTATGTATTACAATTATTGATACCTACTAAGGCTTATAGAAAAGCAATTCAGGTGGTGACTGGCAAAACTGCCTTCTCTTATCAGAGTTACCAGTGGAGACTGACAGTAAGTTTATTTCATTGCTGTTCTGTATGGCGTTGAAGTGCCAGGTGCTGTATGGACATAGAAGTCACTATTCCTGCCTCAGAGTGTTTTTCCTCACTGCTCTGTTTAACCCTTGTAAACTCTAGTTTCTTCTTCTTTCTAAAGGGCCTGATTCACTGTTCATTGATGTCAACTGAGTGACTTCTATTGACTTCATTGGGCATTGCATTAGTCCATAGATGAATGGTATTGAAAGGCATAGTGAAGAAGGACAAATGAAAAGGCAGTGATACTAGACCAGTAATGTTCAATTATTCCTTTAAAAAAGAAAATGACAGCGGTACATTCTCCACACATAACTAAAGCTTTCCTATGCTTATTTCAATAATAATAGTGTGAAGTGTACAGAGTTTTGTCATCATAAATGCAGTGGTATTTATTTAAAAAATATCAAGAGCCTAACTTTCTAGAGCTTGGCTCCATTTAAATGATTAGAGATCTGAATAAAATTGCCATAAACTTACTGAGAATGGAACCCAGGGAAATTTTACTGAATTTTGTATATCACATTTAAGTTGTTTTGGCAAGTGTGCCATGAAGTCAGGATCATGCAAAAGACCTATGCAAATGTCAAACCTTTTCAGCCATTAAGCAGACCTACCACCAATTAGAAAATAATTACAATTTTGTGTGGTTTGTTTGTTTTGTTTTTCACTGACAAACTGTTGTTATTTTACTAGTCAACAAATAGGAGGATTCTCCCCAGGATCTAGTGATAAGCTGCCAAAATGCCTGCCCAGACTTGGAACTGCCTAGGCTAGGGTGCTATGCCTGACGGCTGAGGCAATACTTGAACAAGGTATGAAATAGTATTATGGTATAAAGTCACACAGTATCATAGTATCAGTCAGCGTTGGGAGGGACCACAAGGACCATCTAGTTCCAACCCCCCTGCCATGGGCAGAGACACCCCACACTAGATCAGGCTGGACAGAGCCTCGTCCAGCCTGGTCTTAAACACCTCCAGGGACAAGGCCTCAACCACCTCCCTGGACAACCCATTCCAGGGCTTCACCACTCTCATGGGGAAGACCTTCCTCTTCACATCCAGCCTGAATCTTCCCACCTCCAGCTTCATTCCATTCCCCCTAGTCCTATCACTACCTGATAGCCTGAGAAGTCCCTCCCCAGCCTTCTTGTAGGCCCCCTTCAGATACTGGAAGGCCACAATGAGGTCACCTCAGAGCCTTCTCTTCTCCAGACTGAACAGCCCCAACTCCTTCAGTCTGTCCTCATAGGAGAGGTGCTCCAGCCCTCTGCTCATCCTCGTGGCCCTTCTCTGGACACGTTCCA
The DNA here is from genome assembly GCA_033816785.1 of Picus viridis. Lineage (NCBI taxonomy): Eukaryota > Metazoa > Chordata > Aves > Piciformes > Picidae > Picus > Picus viridis. The sequence goes on along the minus strand of CM066591.1, from coordinate 4,426,325 downwards.
GCACATCCATATCCCTCTTGTAACAGGGGCTCCAGAACTGGACGCAGTACTCCAGGTGGGGTCTCACCAGAGCTGAGTAGAGGACTAGAAGGAATTTAAAAATATTAATTCTTAACGCAATGAACAAATTTTTGTTTCAGTGAGACTGGATGATCTTTTTCTGTGATTCATGAAATTTTTCTGGTCGTTCCAAAAGTCTAAGGCACTTGGAAACACACTGATAAGACTGCTGGCACTTATGGAAACCAGAAGCAGCAAAGTGTTCGAAGCAGGAATGAGATCAGAACACTTCCATTTGTTGGTCAAAGAGTTTTGAAATATAGTAGCCTATAACAATGGGAAGAAGTGTTCACAGAGGAAAAAGGATAAATCTGACATTTAAAATACAGTAACAGAACTTAAAGCTAACTTTTTCACTTTTGATGATTGCTTGTCATTCCCACTCATTTTTTTCCGCATAATTTTATATGTAGATAAATAAAACCTCACAGATTTCTTTAGCTCCATAAAAATGGAGGCAATGCCTTCTCACCAAAATCCAGAAATAGCTTTTCAATAGACTTTACTAATATTCAAATAGACCCAAAGAGTTGAGTCTGCAATTTATAATTTCCTCCTTCAGTGCAGATCAGATGAACCACCAAAACAAACAAACAAACAAAAAAGGCAAAGTCAAAAGAAATGGATTCTCTGCTGTAATTCTTGATCAACTACAAATATTTACAGAAAAGATGAAAACACTACTCTGTGCATGCTTGCCCTGGGACAGCTTTATCATGCATAGCTAATGGGACAAAATCAACTTAATGAATGTGAAATCTTGATTTTCCTCATACAGGAATATAGGAATATGAAGTATTTCTCTATTTCCTCACCTTAATTTCCTCAGAAGTAAATTCAGACACCCACAAAATATTATTTGCTTGATAAACCCCTGAGGGGACACTTCCTGATATCACAGGTAGGTAGAAAAACCTCAGAGCTACATTTTCAGATGATTTTATTCTCCAGGTGTATGCAGCTCACTGCACACAACTGGGATAGCAGCCCAACCTGGAAAGCCATATCCCAGCCTCTATGAACTTCAGTCTCTTTGGAGCTTGAAAGAGCTGAGTGGTTTGGTTTGCAGTAACAATCCTGACATGTAGAGAGATAGGTCTCATACAGTGGCTTTAAAGTCCCATTAGTTGACATTCTCAGAAGGTAAGTCTGTAAGGTTCTTTGCTGGATAGTTGAAACATTTCTGCTAGCAAAGAATGTGTATCCTAGCCCAGGACTCTCCACTCAGGGTTACAGTAGTTTCCAGGTCTAATCACTGTCTCAAACCGTCAAGCCCAAGCACGAGGGCACTTTCCCAGCATCACTTGTGGCTACCGTTATCTGCATTAGCCTCAGTACTTCCACCTTTCTTATGTAAGTAGCACCCAGTGAGATCTAAGCGTACTGGTCCCTATTTAGCATGAGGGCTTAGGCTACTTTTCCACCTCAGCCTTGTCACAGCTGTCTGCTGCATGAATAGAGACTGAGATGTACTAAAAAACCCTGGAACACTAATAATTCATTAACCTGACAAATGAAATGTAAGTCCTATCGATCAAGAGTAGAACTTCTTGGTTATAAAGGAAGCATATATTATTCTGACAGTATTTTCACAAGATAAACTGAAGTTAGAAAGAAGGCAACCAATTTGATTCAAATAACTGTCTTTCCTCAGAAATGTTCATGATTATAATCATCAAGCACAAGCTGGTGAGGTAGTGTTACTAGCCCCATTTTTTACAGATTTGGATAACAGCACAAGATGAAGGAAATGGGGCTGTATCACTCTCACAGTTCTGACTGCTAATCCTATAGAAAAGGCTAAGCAAAAGACTGACTCTTGCACTGCCGAATCACAACACTGCTAAATGCCAGCACGGAAAGATGTGCAATGGCACACATACAAGATGACCTCTTCCATCACTAGCACTGCAAGGCTCAGAGCTTATTGTACTGCTAATGAGAATAAACACACTTGCAGCTGGCCTTCCACCACCTGTAGAAGGTGAAAGTCAGCCAAAAACCTCCAAGACTCTCTATGTTCTGATGAATGGATGGAAATCAAGAGTGTGGCTGAAGTTCAAGTCCTAGACTAGTTATAGCAGCATAATACTGGTGCCAATAGACCCACTTAAGAGTGGAGGGCTCAGAGCGAGAGGCAGTCTCTGGTGTTCTGTGATGGTAAAATTTATTAGGGCAGGCATCAATTTACCTTGGTTAGTTATGTTTTTAGTTATGCAGTATTTTGGTGCCCAGGGGCCTAATTTATAATGCTAATAATAACATGTATTATGAAGTATAAGCCAAGCACATGCACATTCTAATTCTATTTCCTCTCAAAGGAAAGGGCTAAGCTGTTAAGCTCCACGTTCTTTCAACATTTCCTATCTACAACAAACACAAAAATCTGAAATCAGCGATGTGCCACTGCTTGCAGAGTACAGGCAGAGTAAGTAAAAAATCCTTTTTAAAAGAAGTAAATAGACAAATAGATCCCAAAATAATGTTTCTGGTACCTCATAATCAAAGCTGTCACAAGACCTGGTTTTGCAAAGAGCTAAACTAATCTAGTTCAGTCATCCTCTCTACTTCCAAAACATTACCATCCTTAAGCTTGTTGGGTAGTACTTCTACCTACACAAGACAGTTGTGGGATCTCTCCAGTCTGTAAGGTTGGAGAAAATTCTGATCTTACTCTGGTTTGGTTGTAGCATGAACAGTCCAGCTGCTAATGTTATAGTATTTTCCCTTGTCTGTCCATATGATATGGGGGAGCAGGGTCTATTATTTCCTTCCTGGACTGGAAAACATGGCACTTTGAGCCAGGCCTGAGTCAGCAGCTGCCCTAGCTCTCAAGGTCCCCTTCTTTAATGCATTTACTGGGGCACATTTAGAACAGTAGGAAGACAATTTGTACGTGTGGGGGATCAAGTTAAAATTAACAGAAAATAATGTTTAGCGATTCAGATTGTCAGTAACTTATTTTAAAAAGTCTGATGTCAAAGTGCAAGACCAGTTTTTATAACACATATTGTATTTTGCTAAGCAAAAATGTTTGTGTTTCTTAGCAAAATACATGCTATAAACATATGTATTAATAAAAAAGCCCGAGTCACTGCAGCAATTTTCACTCTAATTTCCACTGACTAATAATAACATTGACAAGGTAGTATTGTTCATGTTATTTAAGATGAATAAAAATGAAGAAGAGTTAATATGAATAGAGCTACCAAGCTAAATAATGGTCCTTAATCTCGTGAAATTGTTCTTTACTCTCATGAGCAACCAGTCTCACTAATGTCAGTGGCCCAAATTCTGCAGTGCTTAATCACATACCCATACCTTCGGTGGAATTGTTCTCAATTTAGGATCAAAGACCATAGTTTGCTGGGGCCACTCTTTCAAGAGAGGATTGGGCCCAGACTTTTAATAAGGGGTTTGTGGCTTACAAAGAGGTGATTAAGATCTTCCTTTGAAAAACACAAAATGTAGAGTTCTTCTTTTGGATTATAACAGCACAGATAGCTGTAGCTTGTGGATTTCAGAGTATTAACTGCTAATCCACAAGTGAACTGAAAGGTTTTTATTTGTTTGTTTTGCTATTACAGTATTTAGTTAAACTTGTCAATCTTCAGTTCTCAGTAAAACATATTTAAGTTTCTTAGCAAAATACTTTACTAAAGGAGCTCGAAGTTTCTGCAAGTTCATGTTTTTCATGTACACTTCCCCACTTCCCTGAGCACTTCTGTGAATATATCCAAGAATCTGAGAGCTCTCCTGGCTATGTGTAAAACCTAGGCTAGGGGTTTATTTTATTTTATTTTAATTTTTTATTTTTATTTCCTGTTTTCCTTGGTTTTATTCCGTGAAAAGCTTGCACTTATTCCTGAGAACTCAAACCACAAAGCTGTGGAAACTGACCCACAGTATAAAAGTTTCTATTTTCCTTAAGTGACATTCAAGGATTGCTGTTTGTCAGTGACAAACAGAAAGTACTTAGTATAATTATTATAGCACCTCAGTAAAAATCAGATTCTAGCCCTAGGTGATTGCAGCTATAAAGTTTCCAGAATAGGAACAATGAGTCCTATGAAACTAATGAAAAAAATCGCCAACTTCCTCACTCCAAAGTCTTATTTTTACAAGGACTCCATTTCTTCCTGGTTGCCAAAACCAAACAGTTTATTCGAATCCTACTTAGGTCTTCAGGAAAACAACTTTAATGTAAAATTGAATAACGTTGCATCAATGACAGGATAATTAACTTGTTTCAAAACTGAGTGTGTTTAGGTACATTTACTGCAGCATGCCCCAGTAATGAAAATAAAGAAATCATATTCTAATGATAGCGTATCTAACGATGATAAACATCCAGACATAGCCCTTTCTGTATCACTGTACGATAATCAAAAGAATTACAAACCTAGTGATTACTTTGACACAAACAGGTATTTAATATGCTGAAAATGTACCAGATTTTCCCCCTCAAGCATTAGTAAAATCCCCAAGAAAATTAAAATCCAGGTCATAGTTAAATTCCTTTGAAACTGGGATTTAGATTAAAAAAATAAAAAAAAAGTTCAGTCAGTGTAAGAATTCTTTCTGCTGTTACATTTTTATAAGGTTAAAGCTAAAAATAAGAGCAAAATCTTTTTGGAGGTTACAGTAAAAAAAAAAAAAAATAGACCAGGTGTGTTCAGAAACCCATCAGACACACGCCTGTTAAACAGATGCTGACCAATAAATTAATTAAAGGTACTCTCTTTTCAAATCAGAAAAGAGGAAAGAGCTGTTAGGGACATTTATAGGGTGGTGGTCTCTTGACTGACAAGTTCATGCTTTGCCTCTATTGCACAAATCAATGATACTTCTCAAACATTTTCCAAGAGGAAAACTAAATCAGTGTCTGTCTGTAAAACTGAGAATTTAGTAACCTTTTTCTGGGTAGTTGGATTGATGCTAGAGAGAGATGGCATGGCTTTTTATCAGTCATGAAAAGTGAATGAGGAAGCAAGGTTTTGATACTGACCTGATGAAAGTCTTTGCTAGTAATTCCTGTCATCACAACCAGAAAATCAGAATTTTCACGTGAAATATCCTACAATCCTTAGTATATTACACTTTGTTGTGACAACTAGCATCTGAGCTAATCAAGTGAAAAAAAGCCTCTCGTGCTGACCTTAAAATCCACTATACTTATATGACTTGGAAAAATAAATAGAAAGTAATTTGAGGAACAGTAAATAGTCCTGAAAGGGCTACGTGACTCCTTGAAACATAAGCTTCTCTAGCACTTTATGGACAAACAACATTCATTTCTACATCTCTCCTCTCAATTATACAAATTAATTTTTTTTGGGTTTTTTTTTTTGGAAACCACACAATTGCTGGAAAAAGGAATTATTCAGTGTAAGGGGTTATTAAACGTGGCATTCACCCACTGCTCTTACACAGAAAAGGCAGCCCTGAAAAAACCAAAGCTGATTAATATGAAAGGCAGCTAACCTAAAAACTAAAACTTGAACCGAAGAGTATGTGATAATCTTTCTCAAATACACTTATGAAAGCTAAATTTTCTGGTATTTGTCATTGCTGTGCAGGCTAAGTGTTCATGTGAGTGTTATTGTCTCTGTTCTGAGTGAAAAATCAAGGAGTTTTGTCCTCACTGGGAATTTTCTGAATCTGCTGTCCTACAGCTGCTTGAACAGCAAACACTTCACAACCTGGGGTCATTTGTGATAAACTTTGTTAAAAAAGCCACCATTCATTACTGGCAATTTCCCTAATCCTCAAGTTGCTTGTAAGGAAAAGACTCAGATTCTGTGTTATATATTTGCTCTGTTGGGTTTACAATCAAAATAACATGTTAGCCACATTAGTGAAATAGTTGCCAGAACAAAATCTTAACAGCCAGTCTCAGACATGCCATTGTTTACTGATGTTTGTTTGCCAGCCTATCTGGAGACATAAGGAAAATCTTAATAGCCCTGGCCACTCATTAGCAAAGTACCATGGAGTCCTAATCCTGTAAAGATATTAAACTATTTTTCCTTACAACAGCAACAAATGGAGGGAACTCTTATTATTTAAGATGTGGTACATTCTTTGTGTATTGAGTTTCTGCTTATACTTTGAACTCTTATCCCTCATCATTCTGTTTCTGAGGCTAAGATCAAAGTAGATCTGCCTTACAGAGCTAGAGATGAGTGGCTGCCTTTCAGAGAATATTAATGCCCTCTCGAAGAGGAAAGATGGGAAGGAGTGTAATCCCCTGAAGAAAGAGCAAGCCCTGTGAGCCTGGTTGTACTGAACAACTGTGGCCTGCTCTCTGGATCAGCTGTTGAAGAGCACAGCCTTGCTGAGGTGGAGCTGTTTGGCCCAGTTTAACAATGTGGCCCAAATCTCAAAGCAATAGCGAAACTAAGTCTTTTGGAATTAGAGAATAGTGTAAATGTGGCTTCTGGCAGACTCGCACAGAGCAATGGCTTTTATAGCAGGAAAATACGTGACCAATTTTATATTTTGCACTGCAAAATTTTCTGCTTTTTCCAATTCAAACTAGTGACTTCTTCAGTTTTAGTTGCACCTTCTCACTACCTCACCTACTCAAGGGCTGCTGTTACTGATGAGCTTGTTGGCGGTGGTCAAGACAGTGTCGCCCCTACAGTCTTCCACTTCCAGCAGCGATCCTGCCATACAGGGTTTCTTTCTTGCTTTAGGATTGCTTGCAAGGCTTTTAAAAGGGAATTACTTTAGACCCTTGTTAAAGGTAAGAGTAAACATGCTAAGTCCTAAGACATTCGGTGGGTATCGTTATATGAAAAGAAGAAATGCTATATTCATTACAGAGGAAAATCTAGTAATAAAAAGTATTACCTGCATTTATAGCCCTTGTAACCTAATTTTTGTGACAAAGCAAAGAAGTAAAAACATTCCTTTCTGCCTTTCAGTGACCCCTATAAGAAACCCCCCATGGAGTCATTTAGGATAGTAATTTGAGTGAAAAATATATGCAGCCTTTACTTTGCTTGCTCTTCTTAAATTAATAACCCTTAGCAATGATAAATCTGATAGTTTCTAAAGACATTTACAAAAACGCCCTCAAATTAGTAAGCAATTAAAAGGAATAAAAACTTAAAAGACATTTTCCACAACATAAAAGAGCGACAGAACACGGAACTGTGTTGTTCAAATGTTAAAACTGTACATAAAATACCCCTTCAATATATGCTGCCCATAAAAACCAAGGCAAAGCAGGTCATTAAAATGTCAGGCTTGGGGCAGAGTGGAAAAAATGCTGTGTTTAAAAGTAAACATGTAGACCTTTTATAATTATTTCCCCTTAAAATTAACTGTTAAAAAGACAAGAAACAACCAAAACCAACTTCAACCAAAACAAACCAAAACTAAACCTCAAACAAACAGCTCTGCACCATCAGGATGAAGTCCAACCCTAGTCTTAATCTTGCTCCTGAGTGAACCTAGGGGAGACTTTTGGGGTCTTTATGCAGTCTCTGCGTGTTGGCTTTGTGTACAAAATGTCATTTTCCTTTATCTAATTTTTCTAAAGCAAAACCAGAGTCATGTGTTTGTGCCATTAATACCGATGTCATGTGTATACTAAAGTGAAATACGAACAACAGGAGAATCAGAAGTCTCGAGAGCCCTGTGTGCAGCAGGGAAACCTTTAGGAAGATAAAGAGGTTCTACACACAGTCTTGTGCTGGCTGGGCTTGCATTGACTGAAAGGAAGACTTTCACTGTTGTGATGATGTTAGTGTCCAAATAAGGATTTTTGCACTGTTGTGAGGAGCTCTGGCTAGAAAACTCTGCTCAATCCCTTCTCCTCATGTGAACTAAAAGTGCCCATTGAAACTGGTAGAAGATTCAGTTATCCTAAAGGAGACATCATGCTAGTTATGGGGGGGAGCTGAGAGCAATACCCTAGTAATAACTGCCCAGCATGCACAATTCCACATTAATTGGGCTACTGTGTATATCAGAACAACACCACCGATACACACAAAAGTATTCCAGGTTAATTTTGGTTAAAAAAAAAAAAAAAAAAAAAAAAAAAGAGCTCATAAACCTCAGATAAATATAATTATTAGAAAATAAAAAGGTTGTACCCTCAGGCAGTTTCTGGGATTACCGCTGAAGTCTGTGCAGGAATACAGGTCTCTTATTTTGTTCTCTAGCATCTCCATATCTCTGTTACCTAAAAGTAACAAATACCACTGCTGAAAGTACAGGTTGTGACATTTACAATCAGAGATTAAAACCAACGTTCTTCTGGTTTCCATCTGATAAGAGCAGAACTCAAAGTGGAAGACAATGGAGAAACATAAACCAGTGCTGCCTCAACTTGTATTTAACTAGTAATTTTTTCTTTGAACTGGCTTCTACAATGCAAATATTTTTGAGCTGGGAGAAAAAGTCTGTAATCATGGCTTGAGCTATGTTATACTCAAAATACACAGACTATGGGAGAATATTAATGTTCATGCTTATACTTTCTTTTTCTGGTTTCTGGCATTTGACATAGGAAAATCAAATATGTCAGGAGAAGACAGAGTAGTGGACCAAGTTTTAGACTCAGCAGAAAAACAAAGACTTACATGTTTAGAAAGATGTGGTTCCATAACTGTTAATAACAGATCTTTTATGATCCATAATTCCTGTTTGCATGATCAGTATTTCTTACTCATAGGCTTACAATGGCAACTCCATGAGAACAGCCAAAGCATACCATATACATATTTGTTGCCAGCTCTATGGTTTTCAGTTACGTGAATAATACTTAAACAGTATGGTGGAAATATGGTTTCCAGTGGCACATAAAGCCTGCAAATAAAATGTCAGAATATTTTACAAACACATTTTGCACCAACAGGATGGCTTTAGCCCACTTCAGTGCTTTGCATCATTTCATTACACCATTTTAATCCAGTAACCAGAGCCTAAAGCGAGGCTTAATGTATCATGGAACCCATGGCTTTTGACCTGTGGCTTTAATGAAAACAGCACATCATGAACCTGAAGGGTAGTATTTAGTTAAGACAGTAGATTTGAATGCTGTTTCTTTTCCTATTATGTACAAGTATCCAAAATCATAGGCCCAGTTTAATAAAATTTACTACTCTTCTAACACCTCTAAAAGTTTATATTTCCTTAAAGGGAAAAAAAAATATTATTTTTACCTGTATTCTTTATGCAGAATCATCTTCTGTCAATAATGGGGATTCCAAAACTGGAAAACATGTTTTGTTTGGGGTTCTTCAACCTAGGTAAAAAGAATGGAATAGCTTTCTCAGGAACCATTAGCTTGCTTGCACCTTGTGAGAATGTCAAAAGCTGATTCTCTGCTAACTTATTATCTAACTGCTGTTATGGTCTTCCTGGCCACAGGCTAAAATCAGCAGCAAATTCCTCATTACCAAACTACCAAAAAATGCAGTTTGAAAGTATACATTCAATATTTTGTAGATTTTAAGATCTTCAAAAACATTTAGCAGAGATCCGAAATCCTGTGCCATATCCAAAGGAAATCCCTTAGCAATCTGCTTGTCATGAGTATTTGGCTTTGATTGCTCAGGGCTTAAAGGAAACCGGGCTTCCTGCTCTACTTCCAGAGCAGACTCAATTGACACCTAAATGGAGGCAATGTGGTCAGAGTCCTCAGGTATCCACATACCCAATTTCTACACAGCCAGCACAAAGATACACTTCCATGAACACCACCTACATGTGTTTTTGGAGATTTAAGAGCACATGATAAATGGAACATTAAATATTACCCAGACTTCGCTATCACAGTCTTCAAGGTTCTGAGCTCCTATAGCTTAGCGCTATAACCAGCAAACAGCCCAAGTATGAGCTGCGGTAAGTCATGGATGTCAAGCTGCTTTGTTGTTCTGATAATTTCAGAGTGTTTTTTTGGAGATATAATCACTAAGGTCTCTAGGAATCTTCTTCTAGAACTCCCATTTCCTGGAAGTTCTTTTTTTGATTTTTTTTGCATTTCTAAAGACTGTGAGCCTGGGTGTTTGAATTGATGGCTTGCCGTCTACTCAAACTGGCTTTGAGAGTGGAGCAAAGGATTACACTTACCCTGCTCGCCTCCCCAGCATTGCCCCCTGTGCTGCAGAAAGGCAGGTATTCCTATGGCAATGTAGTAAATTTTAACAGCAGATTAAAACAGTTTAAAACAAAAAAACCCCAAACAAACAAAAAAAGAAAACAAACAAACCAAAATGTCCAACAAAAAGAAGTGGGGAAAAAAAACACCTCAAACCAACAACTAATAATAAAAAACTAAATATTTGCTGTTTGACCAGAGTCTGGACAGTCATCAAGGTCTCTGGGCAGGGAAAACTGCAGCACAGGAAGATGATGCAAGACACCTGTGCTCACTACCCTTTTAACCCAACTTGTCTGCCCACAGCTGCATGTGATGTGGTTGATTTTCCCCAATATGGAAAGAGATTGGCTAGGCATAACTGAAATGAACTGGTCAGAGAGTGTAACTGGGGGAGTTGCAAGTTTCTACCAATGGATGGTGATAAAACATTTTCAGTCAGAACAGCTGCTTAGATGTAATGTCTGACACTGAGAAAAGATCACATGAGTAAACCCAGGCTGCCTGCAGCGTTTTAGAAAATGTGCACATGATCACTTGTGCCAGAGGACACATTTGTATTGTAGCTCTGCAATCAGTGGTAGGAATGGATCATGGAAACAGCTTTAACTGGCAGAGTTACCCCTGGAAAACTGCGTGATTCACACCTTTACTTTTTATTCTGTGTTAACTCGGTCATTCTGTTTCTCTGTGCTGGAGCCAATAGATCTTACAAAGCAGCTGTGTCCCACAAGCCACTCAACAATTTAAACGCTGTGCTGTGGAGTAGATCTACAGAGGCCTTCATATTATTTCTTGCCCTTGGATTGGGACAGCACTTTCTGAAAAATCGGAAAGATCTTGTTTACCTTTGTTCATATTGTCATTACAGCACTGAAGTTTGAAATCAGTATTTAGAAGCAACGGTTAGAAATCCAACAACATTCCCATGTAAACCGTCATCAGCAGCTCCACTGCCATTGATGCTTTCTTAACTGATCTGGTTGAAAAATGATCCAGCTGAAAAAGAAAGAAGAAAACTGTTAGATTAATTTGACTCCAGTTCACTGCATCTGTACAGATGCTTCTGTTGGAACAAGGGAGGAGAAGCAGCAGGGGCTGATGCTTCTGCAGAAAATGCTAGTTTAGCCACATTCCTTGATATTTGAGTAGACAACCAGACTGACTTAAAGTAAAATGCTTTTAGGTGGGTTCTAATATCTTCTATGATCATAAATTTTTTCACATTACAAACAGAACCCATCCACAGAAATGGTGTGGATCTGTTCACACAATAGTTTGGCAACTCATTTCTGCCTTAGTCTTTTTTTTTCCTTTTCTTTAGCAGATGTTTACAATTACTCTTTAAAATGTTTCCATTTTCTGTGATCATTGAATGTGAATGAGGTGACATTTTTAAAAATAATTGTAGCTTTTTCTGGCCAGAAACCATGTTGTTAGATTCAAATAGTCTTTGTCTTTTAAACTGGTAAAGGGCTTATATCTTTGAAACAGCAGCATCTGCTCTAGTTTGCCTATTCTTTCTTTCCCCGAATCCAAGTGTTATTTGTCATTATCTGACTAGATCTTGTATCTGGTAATCAGATGTGTATATGTGTTTTTATTTAATCTTAAAGACATAAGGCTTATTCTCCTGAATTTGTGCTTGAGAATTTCGTGGGAGGACTGCAGAACAAATGGTATTACAGAAGCCCAAGCTCCTGAAATGTGAAGGAAGGTTTCTTTGCTTTCCTTTCAATATTTTTTTTCCCATTTGTTTTTATTGACCTCAATTTAGATCAAAGTTCTCACAAATAATTGCCATGTTGCCAACACCTGCAATTAAATTGCAATGCTTGTAGCGTTTCAAACATTCTGCAAAAAAACATTTCTGGGAGTCAGGCAAATTTTTGAGGAAGCTCATATGTTTCTTCTTTTTTTAGTCTTTTGTTTTGAAAAATAAGATTCCCATTCAAAGAAAAATGATAAAAATATACCATACAGTTGGCATAAAAAGAGTGCCACATAGATGTATTTCCGAACATCACTTTTTTTGGGTTCTTTTTTAATGCAGACTCGTGACTTTTGGAGTGCTGACTCACGATTTTTGCATGCTTGACATCAGCAATACCACAACTGAGAGAAAATCTTTGTGAAAGATTCCTTTCCAGTCCTCTTGAGACAAAGGGATCCTCCAGGAAAGAAAAAAAAAAACAACACAACAGAAAACCCCAACAAAACAACAAACCAGTGAAACAACTGTTTCTTATTCATGATAGTCCTTAGTTAAAAAGAAGCACAACCCCCAACTTTAAAGAAAACAATCTAAAATATTTGCCAATTCATTCCTGCTTTCATTCTTCACTATAAAAACTCAAAAAAGGCACAAACACATTTTTTTCCTTTCATATAATGTTTGAAAATGAAACTTCTAGTATAATTCAATATTTTCCAATAAACAGCTGCTTTTACTATGCCAGATTCTGCCCTCTTTTGTGTCAAGCAAGAAGTCTGGCTTTAGAGATAGACAATGACTTTTTCATTTGTGATCATGTGCTATTTTTAATTATGCTGTGTATGTTTTTAGCTTCCATAAAAGAAATGTAACATTTTATGATTGCATTCCTTATGCTTAATTAAAAAATGCTTTCCTATTCAAGGAGTAAAGTACTCTGAGAGGAACATGGAAATTTCACTGAAGAAAAAAAGTAAATATCGGATCCTTTTTGCTATTAGGTGATAATTTTGGCCCATGAGTTACTGCACTTTCTTTGCAGTACACTAGTCAATGTGTGGCTTCAAGTTTCTACCTGTTGAAAACGATTATCAAAGATTCCCTGTTCCTAATAATACAGAAGGTAACTGGTAGTTGTCATTAACCTTGCGGATAACAGTATGGAGGGAATATATGAATATATTATACTAACAGTAAAATTCTGATTCTGGAACTGGCTGGGTTAGCAGTCAAAACTAGACCCCTTTTTCAAGTGAAACTTCCAGTTAATTCCAAATAGCTTTTCCACATTAAGACTTGAGGAAAAATTGCTTGTAGTTGGGAGAAAAATGATTGGTATGTGCCTATATTAGAATAAATATTTTTGGCATAAAGTCTTTCAGAGGCAAATCAGGTCAAAGGATGATTTACAAAACTGTCATTGTCATATGGCATTAATTTGATAGCTCATTTCAACTGACATCTGTGAGAAACAGTTGGACATGCTGTTTCTCTTGCATTAACCAGGCTTTTTAATTAATTATGCAAAGCTGGAAGAAAACAAACAAAATTGGGCCGAAAAGTAAAAATATACTCAAGAAAAGGTGCACATTATTCAGCTAGATTCACACTATAAATGAGTCTAATTCTGTACTGTGCTATGAATTACTTTTGAACAGCAAACGCCATCAGAATAACCCTTCACAGAGTAGTGCTCAGCACATATGAGTCCTTTTCCAGCACCACTGATCGCTCCTTTTTCCCTACCCATTTGTTCTACACACAGACATGAACAAAAATACCATTACTACTTCTAAATACTTCTGATATTTCTAGTACCACTACTACTACAATAGTATTTTTTTTTACCATTAGTTTTTCATAATACTGAAATCAGAGACAATTTAAGTATCTTCTTCACGCAGTTGAATCTACTGAATAGTAGACTAAGTTATTTGATCTATGCTGCATCAGTCATTTAGCTGATCACAAAAGTCATGCTGCGTCTTCCTAAACAGCACAACACTAATTCAAGAACGTCTGAGCATCATTTCATAACTGCCCTTTAATAATATTATCCCATCTTTGTAGTAACTCAGAAAAGAACTTTGTTTTCTCTTATAACCTTATATTCAGTCTTTTTAATGTGATACCATATTTTCACATATCCAAATAGAAAATATTGCAAGGTGGCACTAGGACACCACAAGGTTCAAATTTATCAATACTAAGTAAAGAGGGTTTTTTTGGGGGGGGACTGCTTTCTTTCAGAATCAAAATCACATTGTGAGATCTCAAGCCATCTGCCTTTCCCTCTTCCCCCAAAACAAAAAATAAAAATCTTTCAAGTCTTCAGTTGTGCTTTGGCTCTACGACACATAATTAATGTACAAAATCTTATAGAGAGAAGCATTTATTTCTGCAACCATATCACTTGGTTAAAAAGTGTAAAGATTATCTGCAAGTTTAGTATGATTTCTGGAAAGGGCTGTGCCCAAAATCAGGATAATCCTGAAATTTAGAAAATAATTTTGTAATCTGAGGTTTTGGCTATGGAGATTGTTGTAGATACAGGGTGGTGTAGATTGAAAGGACTGTTTGTTGACTGTTTCCTTCTGACACAGTACATGGATCTCATTCTGAGGTGGTCTGCTGGTTGCCTGCAGTGCAGGAGAAGAAACTGTGTTTCCCTTTTGATGTATAATTTGGCTTCTGGTTTTTGTTTTGCTTTCCTTAAAGTGCTGACGACTGACCATGACTGGAGCGGGTAGAGGATGTCAGACTGATGTGCTGTTGCTCCTAGTCTACCCGAGTGCTCAGCTGGGCAATCTTCCTCACATAAAATCAAGCTTCAGATGTGAAGTCAATGAAGCATTTCCTCCAAATCACTTTGGTGCAAACTATGAGAATTTTTTTTTTCATTTCACTTTCCTCAGGAGGTTTGAATTATTTAAAATAATTTGAGAATTTTGTCCATCCCCACTAGAGAAATATTTAGAAACTTAGTTCTTTTTTACAAAGATGCAGTTGAAAAGTTCTTTCTGTCCTCATAAAAGCTGTCGAAGTACCACATGCAGAGCTGTCTATGTTATTATGCTTTTAAATGAAATCTATGCAAAGTTCCAAAGTACCTTGGCCAATTGCATTGTGTTATCAGAGCTGCCAAGCTATCAAAATTCATTTCCAAGGTCCTGTATTTATAATAGTAAGATTCTGAGCAAGTATTGACTGAAGAAATATCTCTGTAACAGTGCACATGTATATCATTATAGTGACTTATAAAAGAAGTAGCTCTCACTTGGTGACTGAAAACAGCATACTCTAACTCGTTATTTACAGCCAGGCCTGTTTGTCCAGCACCTGGCTGGATGAAAGTCCTGTGTATTGCAAAAAAGGTGTCCCAAGTTGGGCTGCTTTTCAATGGAAAAAGTGATAATGAGTTGATCGACTGACACAGATCTAACTGTTTTGAGAAGTCAAAGAAGAGTAAGAAAATATAAACTACTTAAACATATTTTCTGTAGGCAAATGTCACCCATAAATATCAACAGTCTAAAGAGAATATGATAGCAATATGGAGAGAAGGCGCTCTTGCACAGCCTGCCTTTTTATTATTGACACCATATGTTGAAATACAAAAGAAGGATGCAAATATTTCAAACATGCAATTTTTTGGTGATGTTTCAGTGCACAGGTATTTGTGTCAGCTGTAGAAAACACTTTCCTGTGTACAGGATTTTCTTGGCACATATTGTACCACACTGCAACAACTTAACGTTGTTAGCTGGCAACTGGCCTGAGTATATGCATCCACTAATCATCATATAACTTAGAGCATTACCTAGTCTGGGGAATAGATTTAAATGTGTTGGTCCTTTAGCTATTCAGTGGTTTGTTTTCTGTAATACAATAAAGAGCTATTTGCAGATAAAAATAAGATGCCTTGCTGAACCTCTTGCTTTGATTCTGGCCACATCATATGTCTGTGAAATTACTGAGAGTCAACAAAGTTTAAATGGACAAATCCTGGACCATCTACTTGATTAGCATTCATCCATTAGGAATTTAGTAACCAGGTACTACCTGCTACCCTTCTATTTCACAGATTATTCTCTTGTGTTCTCAAGAGACAGGTAAAACAGCTGAGATGAAATATCAATAGAAATACTGACAGAGCAGAGCTGAGTAAGTAGGCAAGAAATTATATTCGTGTTTATTGGTACTAACTCTACAGAAATCCATTTATCCCTTTCACCTACCATTGGGAGGACAAGAAGGTAGACTCTGAGTTATCCGAGAGGTTAAGTAAAAAGATATTTTCATTGAAGCAAAAACCAGATACCAATTTTAAAGTTCAGAAAAAGGCAGCACCTACACAGGAATGATGCAAATTGGTTTCTGCTTTTGGCACAGATATGTCCTTTTCTTTGAGAGATTAGAAAAAAAAATGCAAGGTCAGGGTAAGGAGAACATAAATTTGACATCAATGAAACATCTTTCTAGGATTGGTGCCAATCTCTTGCACTATCTAGTTTAGACTTTCTGTTTCATTCAAATGTTTGGATATACAAAATTTGGGATTATAGGGAGGCTCTATGGTGCAGGCTCTACCGTCGCTGAATGCTACCTTCTAGTATCTTCCCAAGAGTTAATCTGCAGTAACAAGTTGTGTTCTTTTTTCCCACAGGCAGCCCTTAGGAGCAAAACTGGCCTCATATGGGGAAAAACACTGCACTGCTGTTGCTCAAAGAACAATGGGTGTCTTTTGCTGCAGTATTGGAAGGGTTCTACAAAATACAATGCAATTAAAACAGTACCGTAGCCTATATCATCGTACAGTTTTGCTTCTGATCAGGTGAACTGGAATGGATGAAAGCATCTAAAATAAAACCCCTCATTTCCTACTTGCTGGCTTGTGAGCATCATACTGGAATGTCAAATTAATGCAGCTCCTGAGCTCACCAGAGCTGGAATCACCAGCTTTTCATGCAGGGACAACAGAAAACTCATCATGACTTTTCCCCACAGAAGATTACAATGAAGGTTGGTACCTACTATATGAATATTTTACACTCGTCTCTCCTTTTACATTTAATGTCATGGACAAAAAATATTGGAATAAGAAAGAGCTGAACAGCCTAGTACAAGTTTGTATGGATTTTGTACGTGTCTGTGTTGATTTTCTAACCCAAATGTAGTGATTAGCAATAATGCTTTGCAAAACTGCCTTGGTGAGACCCTACAGTGAGCATACCTATTTGGCAGCTCTTTTGAAAGAGACTTGACTGAATGTTGTAACAGACTAAGTTAAAATCCTCTTAAAACTGTGTAAGATTTTTGCTTTCCCATCACAAAGCCACCAATTAGTATGAAATAAACTACATATCTGGCTGCTTTATTTTGGTTTAGCTAAGGTAACACACAGCTGTGCAGAGAATGGTGTCTGCAAGGCTCTGGCAGATAGTACTTCATGTAGTTTTCATAACTGCATTTACTTTTAATTGTTCTTCACTTATGGAGTGCTTTATATCAATGTCAACCATAAAGGGGTACTCAACTGTACAAGATCCTTTTTTGGTTGCAGTTAAAGATAACTTATTTATGAGGATGTGAATAGAGTTTTAACTGTGTGAATGTAAACATGGCCAAAACTTTCAGAACTCTTTTTCTGTATTTCATACACTGGAGAACATCAGGCATTAAAAGTGTGGAGTTTTTTACCTATTTCTATCATGAAAGACTCAACAGGGCCCTTTGAATGTTTTCCCTCCCTTTATGTTTTCCCCAGCCTTTTATTAGCTGGATACAACATTGGATGTTCTGTTATGCAGCAAGAAAATCAAAGCAAGTGGAAGTGAAGCTTTTTCAAAATTTGCAGTGTTCTGACATTCTCCCAGCACTTTCAGGTTACTAAAACATGAACTCTGCTACTCAAGACATGCATGAATGCCATCAGAAGGAGCAGGTCTTCTCAGCCTGTAAGTTCTAGCATGCTTCAGAAGACCTATTGCACAGTACCTTCATTTACTAATGTGGTTAATTCATTTCTACTGTACAGTAAGAGTGATGACTCAAGGAGTGAATTTGGATCACTCCATCCATCAGATCCCTTTATTTTGGGACAGCCTTCTAAGACACATTTCACAGCCTGAAGTACCTCTAAAATATCTAAAATAAACAAAAGTTTTGTTCTTATTACAGAACTGAAGGAGCAAATGGTCCAAACTCTTAGTTAATACTGGCAAGTTTTCAAACTGCATTTTGGTTAGTTTAATATCTAAAAAATATATCAAGGGAAGAGAACACATGGAAGAATTACTGAAGTCATGCTGTAGAGTTTCTGGAAACTTAAGAATCTCATACTGCTCAAGTATTGCTGACAAGGACCTGAGGAATGCGTAGAAGTGCCAAAGAACAACATCATTCAGTCTTTACACATTATATTTTTCCTTACAGATCCCCACAGAAAGAAATGAAAGATTGTGAATTAATAATAAAAGTATTTGTTCTCCTGAGTTACAAATCAAGGGAAAAGATCACAATGAAACAGAAAGTAAAGAGAGATACAAAGAGATCATTATATTCCTTGATTAGAATTTATACTTTCTGAAGTTTGGTGTGGGATTTTTGGGGTTTTTTTTGTTGCTCATTTCCCCCCTCAACCAGAATTTTCATTCTGTAGAAAATTTCACTTCCACTCACTAAATGTGTGGTGTCTCATTCCATTGACATGGAGAAGTTTGAGAACAGGTCAGAGGACAAAGAGATCAGAACTACATATAACTCCTCAAACCTGAGTTTAATGTGAATTTTATGGAAGATGTTGAATTGCACCTGCTCAGAATTCAAAGTCAAATGTAATGTCTCTTAAATCTCCCTACTGTATTTGACTGTACAGCTTCATGTGCTGGGTGATTTTTCTACAACTGTTCTTTGAAGGGTAAATTCCACTGGATAGGCAACATGTGAAGGAAAGTTAATATAGGCACAGTACTTTTCTGGCCATGCAAGGGATGATACACAGGGGGCTTGCTGTGCTTTCAGCAGCAACAGAGCCAAAAAAATCCTACTGTGTTTGCAAAGAGAACTAGCTTATTTTTTAACTGGAGCTGATTTTTTTTTTATATCCAGGCTTAAAATACAACATATCTGTAGAATGCCTTACCCCCCCCTTTTTTTTTTTTTTTTAAATGACAGTAAAAGTTTTTGTAAACTATTCAGAAGACTGATACCAGGTTTGGCCTCAACCCAACAAAGCACATGTTTAACCTTCTGCATGTCACTAGTTTGTGAAATCAATGGGACTGCTTGCAGCCTAAGAGTAAATCATGTGCTTCAGTGCTCTGGCACAATAAGACCTTTACAATTGTTTTCTTCTGTACAGATAATTCTAGGAACTCTCACAAAGCCTCAATGACTTTCACATATGATGAAGAATCTCTGCTATAAGTAGAAGGAAATGTTACGAAGCACCTCTTTTTATAGCTTTATAGCCTTGTGTCCCATTTCTTTGTCAACCTGATACCAGAATTTAAACCTTGTTGGAGACATAGATCAGTTATAAGCAGAGGCAGTTAAATGCATGTACAAAAAGAAGGCCTTTCCTGGTAAAAAAGCAAAGGCAGATAGACAAATAAAATAATTGTACATACATGTATTTTATGTGCAACAAATAAAGAGCTCATATAATTCTGATGCTGAAAAAAGGGGATTTATGTATTTTTTTTTCCTCAAAGGAGCAAAGTACTTGTATCTTGATATGATTGTCATGGAAGAAACTATTTGGGGTACTGCATTTCATTCACAAAAACTGCATTAAATACTCCCCTCCACCCCCAAAAACCACAAACACACACATTAGAGACACAGTACTGCAAAAGCTTGGGCAAAGTGTGGCCTAACTAGTTGTTTGCATGAGGACAGGTTATTAACATCTTAACTTGGAATACTGCAAGTACTACAAATTAATATAAATACCTTTGAAATACCAGGAGCTATACCAACAATGTTGATAGTCTCACAAAAGAACTGTGCCAATTCTTTCTGGGAGAATATAGAAATTTAGATAGACTCACTCTGAAAAAACAACAAACTTGTGAGGAACTTTTGAATAACAAATAAAAATTTAATAGGTGATTTATTTTCCTAAAAAAACCCACCTTGCCTAAGCACTGTTGAACAAATGGCATCACTTAGGCAAGAAAAATCAGCCCTATTCTTCTGAATATCAACCCATCTCGTGGCTCACCTACTTCTTCTTGGCTGAAGAGTGCTCTGCTACAAATGATCAGTCTCAAGTAAAACCTATTATGGGCACTTAAGGCAAAAAACTACTTCCTTCACCTTGGATAAAAAAACCCCACTCTCACTTTTAACCTTAGGATGCTAAAGTGGTTTATGAAATAATGCTTGTGCTGCCTGTCTGAAAAAAAAAAAAATAATTAAAAAAAAATCTGAAATAAACAACCAAAGAAACTCACTCCAAAACCCCAAACCACCCACATACAATAAAATTTCGTGGAGCTCTGCAGTAGGGCAAGCAGACTTCTGCTGAGTATTGGCTGAATTTATACCTACAAGCTCATCTTTTCAGTTGCACCTGCATCTACACATTAGTTCTTACACTGCTCCTGCCAAACTGTGCTTAATGCTTGCCCCAGGTGAAAGCCCTGGCTCCTCCCTGCCTACAATGTCATTACACAGGTGCCAAAATGGCAAGTCTTTAACAATGCTGAGCTTAATTGATTTCACTGCATCTGGTGATGCAGTGCTGATGCTGCTTTAGCATGGCTTAAATCCTCCAGCAGGGAAACACGCTGTTCTGCTGCCTGAGTGAGGAAATAGCCAGGAACAGAATATTCCCTGAATATGCTGATGAAAATGAAGCTAGTGTTCAGGGTGTTTTGCCTATCCGATGTTTGATTTGTCAGCTGCACTCTGCATCCTTCCTTGGGAACAATGCAGGAGATTTGTACGCATCATTTTCTTCATCCCCACCATATATTTTAATACAGAGGAATGCTTTGAATTCACTGTGAGAGGTTAAAACCAAACTGCTAGCACCTACACCTACTTCTGAGTTCAGTGATGTATTTCAGCCCTGTACATCTGACATGAAGTAAAATATCAGCACCTAACAGTACCAGATACTAATTAAAAAAAAAAAAAAAAAAAAAGAAATGTGTTAGATGTCAGGCCTCAAGAAAGCAAACTTAACATTCTGACAGCAGCTGGAGAGTGATAGCCGTAATCAAGCATTGTCCCTGCTCAGATCTGTGCCAACCAACCTCACTTACTTCCAGCTAATTCTCCATCACAGACGATCTTTCTTTACGATTCCAAAGAAAGAAGTTGTCAGTTCCCACCTGCTGGCATTGCTAGAAATAAACCCGCAGTTGATCAGATGCAATAGGTCAGCAGAATAGTGCATTGAACTATTGTTTGTGCTCCTAAGCTGAGTTTCAGGGGATTCACTAACATCTATTAACCCTGTCTCAAATCGTGGCTTTCGTTATACTTCTATAACACCGTATGATTTCAAGGGTAAAAACACATCCTTTTAGGAATTTTAAAGGAACCATAATTTGGGCATCCTGCCAGGCTAAAAGTTTGATATCATTTGAAAACCAAAATATATTAGAGAATAAAGAAAATGCAGATGTCAGCCTACTGACACAGAGTAATCTATTTGCTCGGTGCTTGTATTTTCCTACCAATTTTGTATTTTTCAGAAAGGACAATAGAAGAATTGTGCTCACTGTTAATTAATGACAAGCTGGTAAAAGCATCTATCCATTGTTCCATTTATTTCTTCATTTCCAGCAGTTAACAGCCCTGTTCTGAAATGAATCAATGTCGTTTACACAATGCTGTCACCCCTATTGTTTCTTTATCATCCTTGCATTTTCATAAATCGGAGGTGTTAATCCCTTAATGGCTTCTCTCAGAGCTCTAAAATGTATGCAAAATGGTAATCCATCCCCTAAACAATTCACATTTACACAGGCACCCTTTTAAATATGTTTACTATTAAAATGAAACCTTTGTTTGGATCTAACCCTGTTTGTTTTCTAAACACTGAATCATTGCAGGTATGCTGAGTCTGATTTTAACTAGTGACTAGCAAGTAACCCTTTTAGAGAGACTGTAATTTGTCTCCAGTGGTGAAAGCCTTTTATTTTTTTTTAAGGTGTCATATTATGTACATACGAAATTGAGCACATGCCTATGAAGGAAGAAAGAAATGCTTGATGTACAAATTACTATACTAATGTAAGGAACAGACACACAGAACCAGAACCCTTGGTGGTCTTTGGTTTGGGCCTGAGTAAGGGGTTTTTATGTGCTCTCGCAGAGGCTGGAAAGAAAATCCATTACATTTATCCATAATACGTTTAAAGGACTAGATTATGCTTGCTGATAGATTTAATATCTTGGTATTCAGGAGCAGAGTAGGAGCTGTGGTTAGTAGGACAGTAAAGTTTCTGGGGCAAACTGCACCTTAGAGTCTGAGCAGAAATTTGCATAGATAACCTGGGCAGCTGCTCTGTCTGCAACCTTTTGTAGTTAGCATCAACAGAAGTGTTCTTGCTCTCTAATATATTTTACAAGCTTTTAAAAGTTAATTCTACACAGCTTAATGGATTCAGCCCTCTTAAATCATAGCATTTTTTTTCCATTTGGTTTTAAAAAGGTCTTTATCAATGCTAATACTCACATTAACTTTCCTGAGCTTGATTCAAACAATACTGTATGCCTTTGGGCCATCACCAAAATGAACTGCATCAGAACAACTTTCTAGGAATTAAATGCAGACAGGCATAGGGTTATTTATTGTTCAAAGTGTAACTCTTTTAAAGTGAGGTTTTAAAAACATATTCTGATCTAAGGATGGTACAACTTGGTGAGATATTATGCTGGCATTAGGGTCAAGATGAAAATGAAGATAAAAAATTTCCAAAACTTTAAAGCTGAAATGTCTGACAAATGAGCAGGCAAGCATT
Source organism: Picus viridis (assembly GCA_033816785.1). NCBI lineage: Eukaryota > Metazoa > Chordata > Aves > Piciformes > Picidae > Picus > Picus viridis. The sequence goes on along the minus strand of CM066591.1, from coordinate 4,403,452 downwards.
TCAATAACTTAGAAGAAAAGACCATTGGAGGTAATCAAAGCAGCAGGATGAATTAAAAAAAATAAAGACAAAACAAAAGAAGCACAAAACAAAAACCCAAACCAAACAACTGTTTGAAACCATTTGTATACTTCAGTTTAATTCACTTTTGTTTCAAGTTGCAAAATCTGTATTGCTTAGAAGTGGCACTGAAGTTCTCCAACAAAGTATAATTGTGTGATCTATGCTGCTTAAAGGATGGATCCTTGGACTACTGACACAGAGAGAGAAGATCAAGGCTTGGCAGTGACCGGAACATGCTGCTACCCAGCAGGCAAACATTGGAGTCGAGCAGCTGCACCAAGGCGGGTTGTGCTGCCTTTTTCCTTTATGCTCTTGTTTTGAGTTGTGTTAATCACCCATTGTTCTAGGTGGGAGATCTAAATTAAAGGACAGGGTGATCGAACTGAGCTCGCATTCAATTAGAGGAAGTGGGTCGCTTCAAATTCCACTGCACCAGGAGGTGATGAGCAGGAATTCGAAGTATACCTGAAGAGTTGTAACATTTAGAGCCTAATTTTAACTAAGGCTAAATGAAAATACTTTGTAGTCTTCCCAAAGGTTCAGCATCTGCCAGCACTAAACAATGGAGAGCTCTAGAATTCTCCTTTTGCCAGGAACTTACAGCACCAGTTTTCAGGGTTAGAAGCATAGCACAGTGGGAGGATAAAAGGAGACGAATGTGAACAAGTGGGAAAAAAAAAAAATCACTCTGAACATTTTCCGGGTGTTGTGTTGTTTTAGGATAATCTTCATCATGTTCATGACAAATTGGATTGTCATTTCATTAATATTTTTAAGCATGGTAGGAAATATAACTGTAGAATTTCCAGACTATTACATGTGCTGGAATTTTTTCCCAATCAGGGATATCACTGAGATATTGCTGCATTTTCAAGTGAACACTACCAGGTTTCACAAATTCTGTAAGAATGACCATCCTCATAAGACTTCAACCCAAATTTCCTTGGGCATGGAGGTTTTGAGTAAACTATGCATGTGGACCCAAAAGCTCTTGAGGTTTTGCCAGGCATCCTTCATTATTCATTAGCTTTCTCTAAACTCTGTGGGAATGGGAATACTTTGGCCCATAAGATACTGAGTGACATGAGCTCCTGAGTCAAATTAGTCATTACACCTTTCATGAAAGCTTATGACCACATCTTATGCACTCTGGTGACTTCCCTCACAACAACACAGATTGAAGAGTAAAGGGTTGGTATCAAATCTTGACAATTCTCTCAATGTGATCATATCAAAGTACATCACTGACATTCAGCAAGATGTGATTTGAAAACAAAGATCGTCAGGTCTCCAAAGACAGATAATGCCATTGTTCCAGGGACAAAGGGTTTGCAGATAAACTGGAAGCGTCATTCTCCAACTATGGATAGAAATGACAGTTATTTGGACATAAACCTGCCCTTTTCCTGTGTCATAATGCAATTTTTGAGGCTATCAGACTCCTACACTGACATGTCTTCTACAGTTTGTGCAGTGTCCTGGGACAGATTGCTGTGTTTTGCAGTGTATGTGAAGAGTGGGCATAGCTGATCAAATTAAGTGCTGAGAAGGCATAAGTGAATAAAAAGGGGGAAAAAGAGACAGCCAGTGGCTGGTTTCTACTGACTTCTATTTCAATATTCACAGGTTATAGAAAATGTGGGTATATTTTCAGTTTATAGAAATTTTCTTTATCTGTGTTACCTTTTTATTCTATTGAGCATAACTGTAAACCATGACCTAAAAATCATGATTTCCTAACTTCAAATATGATTGAACTGTCAGACAGCATTTCTATAGGTCTGTTGACTGTTCTAAGACATGGACAGGAGGCCAAAGAATTCAGCATACATTGTCATTTGCCAGAAAAGTCTCAAGTATTCCATAATACATATTTTTCAAAGGTATCACCTGAAAATTTTGTCCTTGAATAAGCTTGAACTGCGAGGTCTGGCAAAGTATTCCAAGTCTGGATTTTTTAAACCTAATTCTGTTGCAAATGCAACTACTGTGATTGTTTTGATTTAATCAAAACTGGCTGTTAAATCTCTAATTCTAACGTCTTTTCAATCTTTGCTCAAAGTGACACATAGGTACTCTGTGACTGTGCATTGTGAAGTTAACAACTTGTTATTTGGCCTATCAGTTGTTGAATATTCAGCCCCTTGTTGGAATTGTTTAAAATGTAAAACTACTTCTGCCTTTATCACTCCTGTCTCTCAATTCATTCTCAGAGATCATAGTTTTCCCAGAAATCAATTAAGAAAAGTACAGAGTTGTTGTATTTTTAGCTTCTGAGGCTGAAGATTTCCAGACCCTCTTTGTAGGTGAAGGAGGAAAAGAATTAGGAGGAGGAAGAATAAAGTATATATTTCAACTTCTAGTGATAACCCAATACAGAAATATACCTATTTTTAAAGGCTTAGTCAACAACTTTGTGCGAAATTAAAATACTGCATGTATTATTTTAGGATAAACACAGAAGTTACCAATAATTTAAAAATACAGTTGCATGATATTCTTTGAAGATTGAAATTGAGTCCCACTTTTAACAGCCATGGACATTCATAGCATCTCTAGGCCTTAGCATAATCAGAGAAAAAAATTTTAGTTGGTGAACATTGTCCAAATCATTGAGACAAACCTAACTTCTTTACTTAACAAGCCAATTAAGGTTTATATTTAAAAGAATCTCCAGCAAATTAGCATTAGAATTTCATAATAAACATTGACATTTTCAATCAGACCCCTGTAATTAAGGCCATCCTGACTGTTTTTCAAAAATCATTACTGAATTTCACATATGTTGCATCTGGCTATCAACATACAGGTTTAGTGTCCAGAGTGAACCTGGCTGATTATTTCTGAAATCAAACACCCCTTTGATTAAATGAAGCATCCTTTGAATATCATCAAATGGAATTAAACAGAGTATTTATTATTTTTTATTCTAGCTACCATCACTTCTGGGAACATTTTAAACAATTCTTACCCTTATTTGTATTTTGTTTCCTTTGTCATTGAGAGCAGTTCTCACCCATGGAGAAAGTCAGCATTTCTGTGGTGTTTTAGTAACAAAAAATACTTGTGCCCTTTGCTTAACAAATCCTTAACCACTCACTGATGAATTATCTACAGAATTTAACCACAGTTTGCTCATGATAAGTTTTATGTTCTATCGAGCAAACCAGAAAAAGAAATATTCTTAGCCAAATAAATAGAGTTTTATGTTTCTGGTCTAAATCTTAGTGAAATCATTAAAGACTCCTACAGACTTCATCAGGCTTTGGATGAAGCTTTAGGTGTACATTAGCTTCAGTGATACATTATTTTAACAGTATTTTTTGAATCTCATACCACCTATCTGCTAGCCTTGTTTGCTCCATCTGTGCTAGCACTTTTGGGCCTAGGCTGGCCTATGGTTTCAATGAAAGGATTGTGTCTACTCTTATTTAGCTTTGATTAACATCATTAACCTATCATACACTGAAGCGACTTGCAGAGCAAATTGGTAAGCCAATTTCGGCAAACAACATAAAGCAAAGAACAGCTTGGATTGTCAGATAAACACACCCAGAGGTGCAGTTAGGATGCTGAAATTATTAGGTGAATGATAGGAAGCCAAAAAATCAGTGAGCCACTTGAGCAGAGAGTACAAACATAAATATCCAAAAGCATGCCACAGTGCATGTGTATTTTATGTTGATGTGCTAATACATTATCTGCTAAGGGTTTGTTTAAACCATTTTTGTATTCCCTGCAATTCATTTATCTGCATAAAGAAGAGCCACTAACAGGACAGTGCCTTATGAACAAGCAAGCCTGTATGTTTTCCACTGCTGTTTATAATTCTTTATGCTCATATCTATAATTCATGAGCAAATTGGCTCGTGAATGTTTCCATAAAGGTTGAACAAAGTATGGTGCTGTTAACACTCGCACTGTCATGCACAGAATTGAAATGTGCCCACTCTCATTCTATTCATCACAGCTCAAAGACATTTTGGCAATGATATTATCCAAATATTATTAAAACTTTGAACCCTGTCCCCATAAATTATAGCAAAATGGCTTCAGAGCCATTAAGCAAGGAGGATGTATGGGCTCCAGTTGCTTTGGAGTAATTATGTGCTTAAAAGGAAGCGTGGCTAAGCATTCTACCAGTAAAAAGAGAAAAGCTATGATCATTTGTTACTGCTTCAGTGCTGTACACAGTATTGCTCACACAGGTCAAGCCAACCTTACAGCAGGACAATTATCTGCCGAGAGAGACCAAACATCTGTTATTAAGTACGCAGAGGCACCACTGCAGCATGCTAGAAATCTTGTCCACTTCATTGGTTTGGCTTACGGTAATGTACTTCAAACGCTTGGCTAACTCTGCACAACATCCCCCTTCCTTATTGTTACTGCAACAGTTCAGCTTTGAAATATGCGGTACCTTCACTCCCCCATTACTGCCTTTAATATGCGCACAGCTGTTAAAGATGATGGTGTAACTTTAGATGAGTTGCTAGCTCTCTTCTCTTTCCCCTCTCTCTCTCTCGCTCTCTTCTTTCTTCAAAACGTGTTTTGAGATGTACTTGTACATTTATAAGTTACCCCCTGAGATTCACAGTAGAGATTGAGTGGTGCAAAAGCGCAAGGACACATAGTTTTTGTATTAGAAAACAAATGTTGCTTGCTTTCAAACACTCCCCAAGCTGGCCAAATAGGCAAAGGATGCCTTTTCACACAAGAGTTATGAAGGACGTGTTTGAAACAAACAACTGCAATGGGACAGATACCACTCGCCTTCACTCAGTGCTGAACAGGTAGAGTGATCCTCTCCTGCCAGACTGATTATTCACAAATGAATAATCACCTGTACACAGTTTGCTTTACTTTTTAGTAGTTCTGATGTTAATAGACAACATTTTTTTCCCCTCTGACTGAAATTTCAGATATAAGTGACACATTTGCTTCCATAGGGCATAGCAAGAACTCTAAAAAAAAGTAATGAATGGGTGGCAGGGATGTCAGGGTTAGAAATTAGATCTATCTTATCTGTCTTGCGTTTTTCTGAGGCACCTATCACGTGCAATAATCAGACCTCTGGAGGAGATGTTAGGTGGTAGAGTTACAGAAATTAAAGATCCTAAATATATTTTTTCTATAGGCTTTGATGAAAAATGTACAAGTTTTATATTAGCTTCTTACACACTGCACTATTGTAAGAGGAGCTGATACAGCTGGCAGATTTACACTGTCCTGAGATTCTATCAGCATAAACTCCTCTTTAAAGAAATACAGATTTCCTTATCTTAAAAGAAAATGAGAATAATACTCTGGGATGAAAAACACAGGTTGACAGTACTGAATACATAGGTAGAGAGTAAAAAAAGACACCAAACCACAGCAGATGAACACTATCAAAAGAGGAAAATACAATCCTGCGTTAAAATGGCATTAGTGTGCAAACACCATATTATTTTGCCCCTTAGCAGGAGAAAAAGGTTTCAGAGAACAAGCTATACCTCATCACTATAGTGCGTCGCTCACTTCAGCCATTAACATCTGCATTATGCTCTCTTTGCATTATGCTCTCTTTTCAATAAAAGTGTTTGTGAATAAAAGACCAGACAGGCAGAGAGTCTGAGACTGGATCAGTGAAGTGTGTCTTCTGTCTGAACTTTATACACGTGCCTAGCCTCGAAGGAATTACAGAATCAATTCAAAACATGCCTATAAAGGAAAGAGTTTAGTTAGCTATTTTTAATTTAAAATTTTTTTGTTCTAAAACCAAGCTCACAAACTCCTCAGATACACTCCTCTCCAAGGCAGTTATAGCATACACTTGAGTACTGTGTCCAGTTCTGGGCCCCTCAATTTAAGAAGGATATTGAGACACTTGAATGTGTCTGGAGAAGGGCAACAAAGCTGGTGAGACGTCTCGGGCACAAGCCCTACGAGGAGAGGCTGAGGGAGCTGGGGTTGCTTAGCCTGGAGAAGAGGAGGCTCAGGGGAGACCTTCTTGCCCTTTGCAACTCCCTGAAGGGAGGTTGTAGCCAGGTGGGGGTTAGTCTCTTTCTCCCAGGCAATTAGCACCAGAACAAGAAGACACAGTCTCAAGCTGTGCCAGGGGAGGTTTAGGCTTGAGGTGAGGAGAAAGTTCTTCACAGAAAGAGAGATTGGCCATTGCAATGTGCTGCCCAAGGAGTCACCGTCCCTGGAGGTGTTCAAAAGAGGATTGGATGTGGTACTTTGTTTAGTTAGTCATGAGGTGTTGGGTGATAGGTTGAACTGGATGATCTCTGAGGTCTCTTCCAACCTTATTGATTCTATGATTCTATGTTTGTCAAACAACAGGGAAAAAAAATTAACACCTAATTCAAGAGGGAGGTATTTGAGCAAGTTTGAAGAGGGGAACTACCTAAAAAAATTGTTTTGTTGTTCTAGGATTACACTCCTGGAAAGAACTGAAATTAAATGTGTACCTTCCTTACAATGACCACTGACTCTCATCAGTGCCTTGTAACATTTTCAGTACAGCTGCAGTGGTGGTTCCAATGGCAGAAAGGAAACTGGACCTTTTGAATGGTGTCATCCAGAGAGTAAGTTTCATAAATTCATATAACCTTTCTAGCTTTTTTGGAATAAATTACATTAAATACATTACATTAAGTATCCAGAACAGGGACAGTTCAGCAATACATCTGATCTGATCAGTATATACTTAATAAGTATTTGGGACTCATGAAAGTTTTCTACTCAAACCCTGTAATACTCAAGAGTACTCTGCTTCAGTAAAAATAATTTTAATCACATAAAGGGAAGACAGAAACTCACCTGCTGCTGTTCAAAGAAAGTAAAGTCTCTACCGTGAAGACTGGTCTCTACCATGGAGAAATGACCTTATAGCTCAGACTCCAAATCTCCTGATGGTCTCAACTTCAGAATGTGACAATCAAAATGCTGAAGTTTCAGCTTCTTCACCAGTGGAATCAGACTGATTTGCCTTACATTGCAGATTATTTTGAATGTAATCTTCTGAGCTGATCAGTGGGCACCAATATTCACACATATTGATGCCTCACCTGTTAACTGTAATTGTACCACTTACAAGGTAAGAAACTAATCAGCAAGTATGCTGCAAGCATGAGTGAAGGCATCAAAATAATTTCCTTGAGATAACAAGATAAAAGAAATTCTGTAAATACAAAAGTGGATAGGAAAAAAAAACTTGCAAAGAAAAATTCCATAGATTCGTCCCTGAGTGATGGGTGCTGCACGCAGTGCATATTAATTAATTAATGCATTCTTGCAACTCCCTGCACTCTTTATATTTGACTACTGTCAATTATCACGACACTTCATAAAGCAGACAGCACTAGCAACTTGCACAGATTTCCATGTAGTCTTTATGTTATTCGTGTTTCTACACTTAGATAAACAAAGAACTCTCTGTGAAATATATGATGATAATATCTAAAGACTATTTAACTTGGGTACGTGTTTGTGCAGTGGTGAAAAACTAGAATCTGCAAAAATATTTTCAAGTAACATTTAAATTCAGAACATAAAGGAATAATTCAGTAGAATGAAAGAACAGATATTCTCTGATATGTGAGACTGAAGAGAATGAATGGAAGTGTTGTGGAAATGGGCTAAACTTTAGAGAGAGCAAACATTCATCGTTAAGGAAAGTGATTAGCACATGAAAATTATCACATCTGAATTGTAACAAGCTCTTAGTTTTTCTGTAAGTGTAAAGAGGAAAATCACAGGAGTGTACATATGTGAAAGAGGAGATTTACTGATGTGGTGGGATAATTGTTAATGTTTAAGCTTGAGAGGTCTGGCTAGTAGTCAGAGGTCTTCTAGTAAGTAGTCCTTACTATAAGAACATCTTTTTTGACTAAAAGCTAACAGTCTGTGATTGTTTCCAACTCCCAACTTCTGAGCTAGGGTAATACTGAGTATGCCACTTCTATAGAGTCAACCAAGTGCTATCTCTCTATGCTGTCATGTCACTTATTGTTTGATTCCTTAGTACTGTGGCATTTAGCAACTACTTAAGGAGTCCATCCCTCCTGGCCTTGTTAATGTGAAAATGATTCTTTCCCTCACCTCTCTCCTTTTTTTTTCTGAAATAGCATACAGGTTGATTTCATGCAATCACTTTGCAGAGAACAGGGGAGCAAAGCCTGGGAGGTCCACATGGCCTCTCACTATGCCCACAGGTAACAAAGCTGTCTGTCTGACCTGTCCTAAATTCTGCTCACACTTGGAGCCCCCAGGTTCTCTGACACAGAACACAGAGGTGAAACATATGAGTGATACTTTGGATATCCAATTAATATACCTGTGGAGATGCATAAAGTGAAAGCAGGAAAGCAGAAGAAGTAGGGCAAATTAGTGCAGCAGTTCTCCAGTCCTTGGAGCCTAAGTTTTGTTTGTTTACTTCAGCATGTGTTTCCTTTTATTTACACTTAACACTTCTGAATTTGTGTTGATAGACTTGATATCTCTTCTCCAATGCTGAAACAAGTCTTGACACGGATAATGGGGCTGTTCAGTCTGGAGAAGAGGAGGCTCCGAGGTGACCTAATTGTGGCCTTCCAGTATCTGAAGGGGGCCTACAGGAAGGCCGGGGAGGGACTTCTCAGGACATCAGGTAGTGATAGGACTAGGGGGAATGGAATGAAGCTGGAGGTGGGGAGATTCAGGCTGGATGTGAGGAGGAAGTTCTTCCCCATGAGAGTGGTGAAGCCCTGGAATGGGTTATCCAGAGAGGTGGTTGAGGCCCCGTCCCTGAAGGTGTTTAAGACCAGGCTGGATGAGGCTCGGTCCAGCCTGATCTAGTGTGGGGTGTCCCTGCCCATGGCAGGGGGGTTGGAACTAGATGATCCTTGTGGTCTGTTCCAACCCAGACTGATACTATGATAATATTCTTGGGATAAACAGGCCTTAATAGTCACTACTGAAATTAGTACCTAACCGCTATCAGCTTCATTGTGAACAACTGACCAGCATACTGTTATTTTCACTACCGCGCTTGGAATGCTCTACTTCTTACGCATGATCACAGGGCTTTTCCACAGAGCACCTCGATTGTGACGTAACTCTGGTACTCAGTTTCTAAGCATGTTCAATTACTGGCTCATTAACATGATAACAAAAAAATATGTCATAATGGAGAACACTTTTACAGCATGACCATTTTATGACAGTAAGGCGTGAAGAGGATTATTAATTTCTAAGGGAAAAGGTCTTACTCTAAACATAACACATTATCTGGGTCTATACACACAGATTGTTAAATCATGCTTCATTGAGGAAGTCTATCCATTCCAATTTTATGCTTGATCATACGGCTTTTTCTTATTCTATTGTGGGAGGAAAACTACCATGCATCTACTCACATTACAGATTCTGTACTGCGATTGAAGGTTTTTCCAAGAAATATCACACCTTTTCTAAGGTTAAGAAAAGAACCTGAAGCATGAGGGAAAGAACTGCTAGCAATACAGGGTACACCCCAAAGTTTATACAGAAATAATCCATCAAAGAACCTCCTTCCCTTGACTACTTCCCAACCAAAGACAATGTCAATACTCTTTCCATGCTCCCAAATTTCTTTGGGTTGTGGAATTTATCATATTCTAACCCTTAATAAAACCCATTTCCATATTTAATTTAAATGTTGATTGTCCAAGAGATACATAGCTACCAAAATAGACTGCAAGTAAATTTTTCTTTGTCTGAACAAACCTCCAGGAAAAGAGGAGAAACCCAATTAAAAAAAAGCAGGTTAAAAAGAAGAAGCGTGGGAATGAGCTTGTCAAATGGGTTTTTGATTTGTCTCACAAAATATTTGACTATGTGAGGAGACAAGTACAAGCAGATGGAATTTTCTGCATAAGAAAACTCCTCCACAGTCTAGTTTCAAAACAAAGAAGTACACACATTAATGCCAACTATTCTGTGCCATCTGATTAATTTTTGTAATCTTGTTTTAGGTTTCCTCATCAATTGTCAGTTGTAGTTTCTTAAGAAATCTGCATGCAGCTGCATTTTAAAGCTCTCTCCCTACTCAAATGAACTAATCTCTTATATTGTACTTGTCAAAAAAACCCACAACCCTTCTATATTCTTTTCCCCCAGGAAGGCATAATTTATGGTAAAGCACGTTTTGCAAAGACCTTACCTTATTGAAAGGACATATGTGAAACTGGGCACAATTTGGACTATCTTTTGCCTTCTTGATAGCAGTCTAGTCTGTGTTTCTAAAGCACTTCTTTATGCAAGTGGATGGTAAAACAACCCTTCAACTTAAGAAAAAAAAAACCAAACACTTTATGCCACTGTGATTGCATTTTTACACACGTGAGAAGAGCAGATAGTTTTACAAACTCATTTTGAAATTTCTTATATCGATATTACAAAGTTAGCACTTCCTGAGGGCAGCTGCCTTGTACTGGTCAAAATGGATGTTTGGTTTCAGACCCTGACTTATAAACCAAGTGCCCTCCTGTGAGTGTGGGGAAATAAGAACTCTAGGTATCAAGCAGATTTTAAAGTTTCCATGACAAATTCATTTCCCCCCTCCCCCGTGGTAACTACTTTTTCTCACCACTGGATTGTGGTAGAGTTAGAAAATAACCTAAACAGTTAACATGCAATGAAAATTCAGTAGCCTATAGGGAAAAATCTTTCAGTCCATTTTCAAGAAGACAAACATCCAACTAAAACATTAACAGTTTCAGTTAGCAATAATCACCCTGGTTAGCAATCTAAGCAGGGATTGTATAGACATGGTGACAAAGCTAAAATCGAATATCAGTATGGTCTTTCTAAGTTTAGTTGGTAGATTGAATCAGGAAAAGTGCCCTGCCTAGACAGTCTCAGCTTTGTAAATAAAGACCCCATTCCCTAACTGTTTATTCAGTCTTTTTATGTGTTCACCTGAAGAGACAGACACACACACATTCAAGTGCACTTCAAGGTTTAAGAAAAACAGTATATTCCTTTTAGGAAATGAATTGGACACTTGGATTCAAAATTCTAGAGAGTTTTTGTTTGGCCTTTTAGCAATTCTTATAGTGTTTATATGAGAATGATTCTGCCACTAAATTATTTGCAAATGTTCCTTTTTGGGGGAGACTTGGAGCCAAATTATAATAAGCAAGAGCAGATTGACCCAGATTAAAAGATACAATTAGTCTGTCTGATTAGTAAACCTAAAAAGTGCTACTTACACTAAGTTATTGTTTTATGACAAAAGAAGACATCCTGGCAGAACAATAAAGTCAGTGCCATGGATAAGAACCTTGCAATTTATTCCAAACAGCATGAGAAAAAAAAAAAAAAATCAGTCTAGAGATACAGCAATTCAGAATCAGTAGAACTGAGATGTTATCACGCCAAAGGTAGGTCTGGAAATGCACACACATACACACATAATTGTATATGCCTGATTCTTTTTCGTACCAAAACCATTTTACCCTATGGAACGGGTGAAATCTAATCCTATTCAAATCACATGCAATCCCACTGAATTGCAGTAAGACTCAGTTCTCACATGAAATGGATCTTTTCCAGTAAGCATTCAGGCCCAAATCAACCTCACTTTACAACTCCAGCGGGACCTATCTTAGTAGAAATTGAAACAAAAATAAGGTCTCCACGTGTGTAAACACAGACACATCTATATTTTTATTTGCAGAGATATTGAATTACAAATTGATTCCTTTAGGGCCCATATCCTAAAATATTTTTCATTCACTAAATTTAGCATCAATGACAAACAATGCGCCAGTCACTATTTGTGGAGTGGGATGAGGACAGAATTGAATCAGTTTGCTATCTTACAAATTTCTATTCTTAATGCAACAAACGCATTAGGACTATTACACTCTGAAATGCTATTGTGGTCTGTGTTACTTCCATTCAAGCACCTCAAAGCAAAGTGTTTTCCTAGCATCATTCTCATCTCTCCATAAAGCCTGAAACAAGTGCTTTACATGTGAGCCTGTTACATGGCTCAGCTGTGGTTGCAGACAACACTGCTAGTAAAGTCAATTGTGGTCTTTAAGCATGGGCATCTGTGATGGCCAGAAAGACACAGTCAGCATGAATTCTTTCCAGCCTGGAAAAGTATGTGGTCATTGTGACCTGAAAAGGTGCTACCCTAATGGATATCATTTCATCAACCAACTCAAAGTTGGCAGTTCCACCATCTGATGCTTCTAAGAAGTCTGGTGAGCCACATGTAGGCCAACATTACTGGTTTTACACCATTGTCTTCCCATATTGCTTATATGATACAGGTCATGACTAGGAGCCATGTTCTGTTCTTCCCTCACAGAAGATCTTTGAGTCCATTAAGAAAAAGAAGTGTTTTTTTCCCAGGGTATACTAGGGGATAATTGAAGAAAGGCCATCACCTGATTTTGAAAATCTCATGCCAGCAGGATCTCCTGGACTGACCTCTCAAGTGGGAAATGGCAATTTTGTTCCCATGCCTCTTCCATACAGAAAAATCTGCTGGTTTACCCTCATTCTGGGAGACAGTTTCAAATCTGTTGCTGAGTCCTATGGTGCTATAAGCGTGACCATGCCCTAAGCAGTTTCAGGATGACAGTGTAATGTGCATTTTTAAGACTAAAGGGAGAAGGAAAAGCCTGATGTCGAGACAGGAAACTGATGAGTCTTGTAATAGCTGACTCTGCCATACACTATCTTTGTGAGAACAGGAGATGAACAAAAAGTGCTTCGCAAGACATAGGAAGAGTCCCTGGGAAAAGCTTGCTGAATATTTTGAGAGTCAGATGTATACATATATTTTTTTTTGTTTGTTTGTTTTTGAAGCTATTACATTTGTACTTTTGGGTCTAGATTTTTTTGTGTTTTGTTTTGGTATTTTTTTGTGTTTGTTGTTTGTTTGTTTTTTCCTTTATGAAGAACACGTACATTTGCAGAGGTACATATTACTGCACTTCTTCAAGTGTATAGGTATCTATGCAAATCTTTCTGCCTCCTGTGCTCATCTGACCATACTTCATGTGATTTTTTTTTATTATAGAGTGCACTTAGGTTTACTAAGCACATGTATGGATTTTATGACAAATTATGTCATACATTGCAATGAACTGCACATGACTCAAAATCATGACAAGAAAGGTACCTTCAATGAGTTTAAAACAAGTAAAAATCCACTGAAGTGAAGATTATGCGCAGTAAATTTTCACTGAGCATAAAGAATGCCCTTGAGGAAAATTGAGCACTGCTGTCCCTGGGGCACAAGGGCAAAACAATTCAGCAAGCTGAATGTGAGACATTCCTGCTTAGCCAACGGAGTAGGTGAACCCTCTGCCAAGCTGATATCTTAAAGCACAATGCTTGGTTGTATTCCTAAAATTAAACGGGAGAAGTAGAGAATGGAACATGAATATGAGCCACCACTGAGTGGAAAGTGAGGACTCTGCATATGTCACAGAAGGTAGCTTGAAAAGGTTGTAAGGTAGCTTAAAAGATCACTGAGTCCAACACCCCTACCAGAGCAGAGCAGGTCATACAGGATATGCAACAGTTACTTCAAATGAAGTGCATCACTGTCTAATTTTCCCAACATACAGCTGCTTTTCAAAATGTTTTAAGAACATATTAAAATACTAAGTGGTAGACAAAATATATACATATAAGTTCTTTAAATAACTGATGCTTTCCTACAAGGCGCAGTGTGTAGACATGGTAGAGCTAAAGTTACCTCTGAGGGCCAAACCCTACTTTCTTTCATATACATCTATTTACACACACATACACTGCCCCTCTGCCTTAAATTCCAGCTTGACCATACAAGTTGTTTTCTTATTCATAAAACCTGTTTGGGAGTACTCTCATAAAATTACTAAAGCACATGTGGCAGAAATATGCAGGGAACAAATATCAAAGCACCAAGCTATTTCTGCCTCTGTCTAGTGTCTAGGTAATATCCACGCTGTGACTGAACTCTATGTTCATAACCGATGCATTTTCAGAAGAGCTACAAAACCCATCTGAAAACCTGGGTAATGGTCTCAGGATGATTTCTGTGCTACATGAACTCACAGTCACAGAGGCAAGTGTAGTACAAAATATTTTTATGACACTTCCTAAGTTTCAGAATTTCACCCTTTGCTTTCTGCAGCGAATCCTCTCTTTACTCTCAGGGAGGTTCTGCAAGGTAGCTGAACTAATATAATAGTTATCAACTTCAGTATTCTCACTCTTGTTTCTCCTCTTTCCCACCTAATTGACCTTACCTGAGCATTACCTCAGGCATTTAATCAAGTGTCTCAATGAGATGCTTTAATTTTCTGCAAGCTATTATTCTGTCCACAAGGCAGAAACAATACCCTTAGAATGGAACTGAACTTACATCAGAGTCCAAAAATACACCTCTCGTTCAGCATGTCCAGTGAACTCAGGTAGCCATAATTATTCCTTACAGACTGTATGCAGCAATTAATAGTGATAATAAAACCTTCTGAAATCAAAAGTATTGTTTGTTAGTAATAGTTAGATATTTACTCTCACCATAAGCCAGAAACTTCCAAAAGTCTGCCCAGAGCTGCTGCTTCTTATGATTCTTTCCAGACAGCAGCTCTACCTCAGTCAGAATCTCCCGAATCACAAACCCCATCTCTCATCAGACCATCCTGTGAAAACTATCATTCTTTTTTTATCTGCTGTGTTTGTGGGATTTTTCTTGCCCTGGTTAATATGGCTGAAGAGAAACCTTCAGAGTTGATGGAACTTTTCTAAATGGATCTTAATGGTGTGCTATGAAGTTTCAAGTGGGGCTATTCCTTCTTCTTTTACTTTCCCCCTCCCAATCCTCCATTAAGTGAAACCAATGTATTTTTACAATAAACATACCACTAAACACATCCATATATAGACTGATTTGATTATTATTGCAGAGCAGCTCTGATTTTCCAAAGCAACGTGTCTTACTCATCACTGTACAACACAAAAAGTAATAAAATAAGAAAGTAAGAAAGAAACTCAAAACCTTCTCTTTAACATCCTTTATTGACATCTACTTCTTTATGTATTCCATTCCACTTGTCCTAAGTGTTTCTCTAATGCTTTACTAACTTTATATGTTCTGCCTACCACTTAAACTGAGCCAAAAAAGGCAAGTTCTCAGCAGGACATTCTTTAAAACAAAAGGAAAAAAAAAAACCCCGAAGATGTAAGTAAAGTATCTCCCATGAACTTAAACTACAAAGCTTTGGAGACCAGACCAGAGAGAAGTCTGGGAAAGTATAACCAGAATATGCTCCAAATACAGAGCAATTATTCATACTGAAAAATTATTACAGTATATATAATTATGAGTACTTAGGAGCTCAGGTGTTTTACCTCATTCCCCTCAAAAGCTGCACTGTGATACAGGAGTACCTAACTGTGCCACCAGTAACAATGACACTTATTATTACTTTTTAATTACACATAAATTCTCCATTTGTTCCTACAGCTAATATGTTACTTAATCTGTTAACAATATGGCATAGGCGATTTCTGGTTTTACTAGCAACAACATATTCCCTTCTGGGAAAATATGGCTAGCCATGGAAAAAGTTTCATCTTGAAATTCAGCTATTTTTAGTTTCTTGGTGGCCTCTAATTGCAAGCTTCAGGCAGTGCACAATAATTATCAGTCTGCAAGCATGAAAAGGAGTAAATGACAGTCAGGCTATATGGTTGCTTTGTGCACACAACATCTAGAGAACTCTGCCATGTCAGTGTTGGGCTGGCAGCTTGCTGCTTCCATGTAATGGCAATGATTCAGCTGGTAACTGGATGAAAAATTGCAGCAGGTTTCCCTGTTATGATTCTTTCATGCATCTCTGTCAATGGCAGTTTATATTCTGGGATTGAGATCATTTGTTTCCTGTTTGCTCGCAGCTTCAGGCTTTTCTTGTTTGCCACCATGGATTTACAGCCCTCCCCCACAGCAAACCACATCTAAGGAGCTGAGGGATTATAAGGTTTAATACTTTACATCTCAGCACATGTAGAAGAAAGTTAAAACTACTGTAAAAGGCCCAATGTCTATATACTCCTGTGAAATAGACATATGCATGTGTGCAGATATGTATATGTCTATGCAGAAAGTGTCCATGTGCTGGTGAGATGCTAGACCAAAAGCTTTTTTAGAAGTCTGCCTTCTCATAAACTAACAGACACCACCTCAGAAGAAAAACCCACACAAGTAAATAACCTGTTTAGTGGGTTCTTTCCCCTAACCCTACATGGAAAATAATAACAAAGTAAAATAGATGCTCAAAAGACTTCAATAGGCAGACCTTTTTATAGTTTGATGGGAAAGACATTGTTCCATTCATACAGTCATTAAACATAAATCAGAGCATAAACACAAGCATAAACGACCTGATCTAGTACATGCTTACCATATATACCTAGTAGGAGAGATGTTTATACCAAATGACACCAGCCTATCTAGCCAGATATCTGAAATATTTCACTCTCATGCTTCACTACCACCAATGCATGTACCCTCCTGCAATATGTATCTGACGTAGGGACCTGCTACTGTGTATGCTAACAAGTGTGTATATATAAGCAGATGCAGGAATGCTAAGGCCTTCATTTAACTTGGCCTAAAATTAACTACAGTTGATTTCAGCCTTGAAAAATGTGACTCTAAGTACTCAGAATAAAACATGAGGGTAAAGTAGTGAGACTAGAACAAAATGGTGAGCTTGTGATGAAATGGAGACCTGAATAAAAGTTGTGCAGTGTACCATCTTTCTTTTTCAGCTATCCTTTTTCTCCACGTATGAAAGGAGGCGCTGTTTGCCTCTATCATTCTTATCGTGGTCAGCAAAACTGGGTGAAACATAATTTATTTGCTAAATACTACCTGGTTTTGTTTTTCTGCTCACTGATGGCTCAGTGTATTTGTATTCAGATAATTATTTGTGGTTGACAACTTATTCACAAGCAGCTCATTACAAGCACTCACTCAAAGTATTTGGTTAATTTTGATTAGATAAATGGCTACAGGGTATGTTTCTATCCCTGCCTGGATCTCCAAGTGTTCAGTTTCTTGATTAAGTACTCATGTTTCCAAACTTCTAAGACTTCTTCAACATTTATTTAATATACACTGTTTCAAAAAATAAGCTTTGTCACAGTAGTTCAAGCAACAGTCTCTGGTGACTGAAGTTTTAGAACGTGCATTAGTTGTTTGACTGAGTACAGCTGAGCTCATCGTACTGGAAAATACAAGTATGACTTATTATACTGCTTAGCTGTAAAAAGACCATTCCTTAGATGAGTGAAAGTGTATTATATGAATCCATCTGAGCTCAATGTAGTATTTTATAATGTAATGGCATAATCAAACTATTAGAAATCATTCTTGATGGCGACCACAGAATTAATCCACTGGCCTGTCCTGGTTCTTTTTCACAGCTCCAGTGATGCAAACTGTTGTAAAAATGTATTAGTCAACCAGATTATTACTGTTTATGTTACCAGAAAGGCACAAAGAAGACTTTTAAAGGTTGTTTCAGGCACCTGAAATGAGGCAAAACATCACCGTATTAGCCCTTTGTTTCTGTCACAGTCTCTCACATTTACTATAGGTTATATGTATGAATTGTAGGAATGGCAGAGGTGCCCTTTGGGGGAAACGCTATTAGAGGATGTCAGGACCAAATTCTGAGTTAAGTTGGACTTTAAATATGAGGGTTTTATGTCAGGTTAAGTTGAAGGAAGGGCCAAAAGGAAGCACAGGTCAACCTAGGGGCTATCAGAGGGGGCTATCAGAGGTAGCCAAGTATTTCAAATGACAAGAAAAGAAGCTAACCTCCTTTACAGCCACAGTCTGAAATGATCACTATGAGTAGATTCTCCTGACAAGAAAGGCAGGAAAAGGATAACCCACTTCTGCCAACTGAGTCAAGCCACAGTCTCCATGCAAAACTGACACTAAGTATTTTACTCTTTACAAATAGTCTTTATAATTGGGATTTTTAAATAATCCTTCTTAAAAGGGATTGCAGCTGTAATCAATTTGTGGAGGGCTGTTTTAATAAGAAGCTGCTCGAATAGGATTAACTATGAGACCCTAGACCTCTTTCCTCCAGTCCTTAAACTCCTATTTGAAACATTTAGATACCCCATAAATTATTTATTGGTCTTACAAGGTGTCATCAAGCTAAGAAAATGATGCTTGACAAGTTGAAAACCGTAACCATTTCCACCAATTTGTTAACAGCCTCTCCCACATGGCATGTAATGTCTCACTTCTGCCTTGTCTTACAAGGAACAGTAGCTATATTCACCCACTGCACTAAAGGCGCGTGTGTACAGCTGCCAGATCTTATGCATTCTGTTTGTTTCAGGAAATGTATCAGAACATAATTTATAAACAACTTGAAAGTAGAATGTCAGAGTGGATTTCCTTTTGCTTGCAAGGTTCTTAAAAACAAGAGAACGTAAAAAAGAGTTTTTTACACCTGTCTTTCACTCAAAAAATTCTTAGTTGTCTCTTGATTTCTTAACTGGCCTTAAAACACTTATATAGGTATGTTATAAAAAGTAATACAGGGAAAAGCTATCTGGGCTTTTGCCAAGAAAAATCACCACTTCATCTGAGATCTATCTCTCAACATCTATATCCTTCAATTAAGATTGGAAGAAAGGCTACTGGACATTCCCCCCCCCCAGGGCTTCTTTGGCAATACTGGATAGTGAAGATTGGTGAAAAGGCAGAGACAGGAGACATAACTTTCCTGTAAGGAAACTGGATAAAGGATCACTTCAAGCATGAGGCAATTTACATTTAGCAAGTATCACCTGAAGTCAGATTTTTACTGCTGGGTCTCTGAGGATAGAAACTCACTGCACCTGAAAACATTTTTTTTACTCATCAGTGCTTTCTGTGGGAATGTAACACGAGGTTTCATGCTTGCTTTTGTTTGTAGAGCTGTAACACACTGACTTCCATACTAATGATGCTCCATCATTAGCGACAGCAGTTTTGCAGGGGGCCTAGGCCATTGGGATTTGGCCTAGGCCATAAGAACTTTGCCTAAGAATTTGTTTGTTTTTTGTTTGTTTGGTGGTGTGGGGTTTTTTGTTGTTTTGTTTCTTTTGCTTTGTTTTGTTTTGTTTTACAGACACCGTGAGATTACAGATTTGATTCATGTGCAACGAATCTTTCTACCATGAAGCAGTCTGCATTAGTGTATCACATAAAGCAATTAAAATCTGGTTAAACAAAAACTTCAAAGTCTGAGCTCTAATTTATGACATGCCATTTGTTTACTGTATTATTCTACTAATACCAGATCAGTCAGTCTTCAACAGCAATAATAAAACTGTCCATAGGACCAAGGCTCATGGGGGAGTGACCTCTAGTTTTGCAAGTGTATAGTTTTCACACACAAAATATCTGAAACTAAATCCACTTAAAAGCACGAAACTAGGGAAACTGCAGATGCATGCAAGTAAGGTTTTGTCTGATCTACTTCCTGATATAATTTCAAGTTCACTGAACTTCTTTGATGTTTGATCATTTTAAAAGACAGTGACTGCTGAAAACTTCTGTTCAGTCATGGTACAAGTGACACAAAGAACAACAACTACCACCACTACTTATGAACTGTCACATACATTTGAGTTTATCAGACACTTTAAACACTGGAACCGAGTGTGGTCATTTAATAGAAAATACCTCTGTGTCTTAAAAAGTTAAAAACAAACAAATAAACAAACAAACAAAAACCCCAGAATATGAAGAAGTGAAAAAATTAGGGACACAACTCTATTATTACTTTCAAAAATATTTAAGATGTTTGTTACTGTTTCCTTATAGACACCATGAGATTACGGGTTTGATCCTTTGTACAACCCATCTGTTTAGTATGAAGCAGTCTTAGTTTATCACGTAATTAGAGAACCTGGTTATACAAAGAATTCAAAACGTGAAGTCTCTAGTAGTCCTGTCTAAAATATTTAAAACACAGTACAGTGCACTGTGCCTTTTCCACAAACTACTTCTAGAAACCAGATAAACCCCAGTAAACTGGAAATAGCAGAGATGCCACTAAAAATGTAAGCTTATATTGAATGCAAGAAAGTTGTTGCTCTCTGTGATCTAATTTTTGAATGTTTGTATATGATTGTCTTTTAAGCCTCCTCAGCAGTTCAAAACCAAGTACTTCTGATTCAAATTTACAAACATACACATGACAATTTCAGAAAGATATCTGTTGAAAGAAAACAGTGCTTTACCATTTTTCTCTGACAAATTTGATCTTGACTGTTAGAGTGTACAAATAACCATACATTTACTGTATATCGCAAAAGAAAAACATCCTTTAGAAAGCTGCAGTTAACAGATGAGAAACGTTCAATAAGAAATATTTGAGTATGCAGAAACATCTGTATATAATTTTCCCCTTTTCCTAGGTAATTTGTAGATCTTATATGACAGTGCACAAACAAAGACATTTTCTGGTTTTAGACATACCCAGGGAAGTAAATTAATTTAAAAGACATAGAAAGCAAGATAATTTAGCAGGGACAAAAATTAAGAAATTCTTGAGCTGTTAATAGAAAAGAAGCACATTGGCCTAGAAACCCCTTTTTGTTTATAATTTCATAAATGGAGTCAGTAGCCTGAGACAAGCCTGTCACATCTCTGGCTTTGAACAAGGGTCAGTGATGGATAACTGACCTCCTTTCTCACTTTTATCAACAAATGTCAGAGAAGGCAAACAACAGCAATGACATCCTGCCCAAAGAGCCAAGAGTGTTTCATTTTCTTTGCACTTCTGTTTCCTCTGTGCCTTTAATCAGGGCTGGGGGATGTAATTGCTCTGTCTGGGCACAGCTTAAGGCATGCTGTGCAACTAACAATTAGTTTAGAGACTGAGATCTATAAATTTTGAGAAAAGAGTAAGAGGATTTGGTGTGCTTGAGCTATCCTTTCTAATGAAGAAAAATATCACACCGGAAGGGACCCAGAGTGTTATCAAAGCAACTTAATATCATCTGGTAGTGATTTGTAGGCCCTCATAATCTATTGTGATCATGTTGAAGGGGAGGTAAAAGTCCACGTGTTCCACTATTTATGAGATTTCCAAAACGATGGCCACCATCTGTGCAAACGCCACTAATCTCAGCCACTGTCTTCATGGCAAATGGCTCCATGAGCTTGTCCGAGGGAAGGGAAACACTGCAGGAATGTTGGGCTATTTATTGTTTATAAAAATAAACCAACTGGACTAAGACATATGCGAGGAATTTATATCAAACAGCTGCAAAAGCAAGTTGCCTCAATAGGGAGGGTGCATTGATGATGCAATCAGACCACACTGAAAGACTTTCAATCTTACAATACACATAGCACGCTTGAGATACTGATTCGTCCCCATCTACACCCAAACTCACCTTACATGGTTGTTCTTAAAATAATTTTTAAAAACTGTTTACATAGAGTGAAATCAATTTATTATGTGAGTTTACTAACTAAATAAATATAAACCAAGGCTAAGAACACTCTGTCCCCATATAAGCTTACCTCTCTTAAACATTTCCTTCTTGCTGTCTTAGTTAAACAAGCACAATGGAGATAGTATTACTCAGTGTCAGTGAATCTTCATCTCATGTATACTAAGTTTCTAGGATGTGAAGATTCCTTGTTTTACTGTTGGCAATCTAATCCCACTAAAGTCCTTTCCTAAGTTCTTAATGAAGATGTTTGCTAACAACAAGGAGTCAAGGAATAACAACACCAAAATGATATATGCCATCACGCCAAAGCCACAAAGCACAATTATTTTAGTATTGGGCCTGCATGACAGCATCAGAAAAGGGGAAAAGAGATCTAAGAAGAGACACAAGCTTCTTGCCTTTGCAAAGCCAGTTTACCAGACATGCTTGACACTGGAGAGAATCTTACTTATTTAACTGTTAATGGGTTGGTATATCTACAGTAACCTCTGGGAAATTCTCCTTCTAGGTTTACATGCTTGAGAACAGCTATCTTTGCTTTTCATTAAAACTGCATGCACTTGGAAACACCTGCCTTTAGAAAAACTCTCAGGTTGATTGACTCTAACATGAGAATTAATTCAGACTGCTTTAGTGCGTGGACAAGGCTCCACAGAACAGCATGCCGGTATTAGGCTTTTCCATAATACAAACTGGCAAGGATTGCTCTTTTGGGAATCCTGCTCAGAGAGAATTCAAGCACTTTGTTTGACAACTGACTTTCAAAGTGTGTGTCCTTTTCTTTTAAACAAACACATGATGCCTGAAAGCCAAGGCACAACAGTGCATGTATGCATATCTGCCCATGAAAGGGGGGTTGGAACTAGATGATCCTTGTGGTCCCTTCCAACCCTGACTGATACTATGATACTATGATATATATATAAATGAAAAAAAGGACTGTTCCTTAGAAATAATTTGCCATGTATAGTTTGGGTTACCTACCCATGTTGATGCCAGAACTTTCTAGCTAAAAGGAAGGAAAAATATTTTGTTTGCTTAATGTGTCTTGGAAGAGTGATCATAAAAGCCACTAGAAGATACAAATTGTGTTTTCTGACTTCTAGAAGAGTCTCAGATTTGTTTCTTCTTTTTTCTCCTTTTAGCTCAGACACATTAACAATGAGGTACACATTTGAACTGGATGCTCGTTAGCAAAAATTCCCACAGCCCTCTGCCCAACCTCCCCACAAACCAAAGCCCTTAAAACATATAGCTTATGTTAGAGACACAATTGTGCACTGGTCACACTTTCAGCAAGAGATTTCTCTGAAGTACAGGCCCCTAGTACTTGCCATACATGACACCAAACCTGCCAAAAAGCTCCATTATTCCCCTGCAGACTTTTCAGCTCTACTTCTTCCTTAGCTCTTGCACACAAATATTTGTGAGGCTGCACACCCTTGATCCCCAATTCACCCACTTGGAGGGTAGTTCAGGTCAGTTTTCCTCTAGTTATGAGTAATCTATAAAACAACATAAAGGCTGTTTAAATCTATTAGTGAATCTAACCTGCTCTGTTAGAGGCTAGAGATGATTAAGAAACAAATTCAAAGATATTTGTCGTTTTAATCACTGAAATGCAATCTTGGTGCTGTTTGAGGTGTAATTATCTGACATTTTTGACAGTAAGGCACAGAAATTCTTGCATTTCCTTTTAGCCTCTGACTGTTCATTTCTGGTCCTGTGCTGCAGTTAATCCTCTTTGCTGCGCTGAAATTTGCAGAACTGGCCTCACAAAAATCTGTAGTAGAATAGTAAAAGGTGTGATTTGTGAACCAGAAGCCAGGGAACCCCTTAATTTGACTCTACCACTAAAAAAAAAAAAAAAAAAAAAAAGTAAATAACTGCATTATCAATAGACTTATTTTCTGATCAGATTCTAAGCCAGTTTTAGCTTTATTATATGCAAAGTCCTAAAGGCTGTTTCAAAACATGCTGAGTCTCCCTTATCAAGTAAAATAGCCTGAGAAATTAAACTCAGCACATTTAATGCTGTCTCTTACAACTGGATTGGGACATTTCACATGACGATGGTGCCATCAGTATTAGAGCAGTGTGCTTAAAAGAATTTCCTTACACAAATATTTCTCTCCCTCTTTGCCAATATCTGATCACCCATCTGAATATATATAAATAATACAATAATATTTATATATGTATAATATACACACACACACACATACAGAGATAGATAGATAGATAGATAGATAGATAGATAGATAGATAGATAGATAGATAGATAGATATTACCAAACATATAGAAGTTCTTAACACACTTGATGTTGACATACATGGAGACTAAGGAAAAAAAAAATAGCAAATCAGTTAAAGATCAATGTGAATAAGATAACCCATGTTTAGCCCATAGATAGGTGTGCTTGTGCATCAAGCCACGGTCAGACACTACAGAAACAGCTCCAACATCCTCCTTGTTTGTTTCTGCTGTTAGTGGAAGTTAACCAACAGGATGTGGACATACCTCAGGTCCCTAAAGGAAGTCTCCTGCACCAGTACACTTTTCCTGCTGCAATCTATTTCATTTTGAGTTATACCACTCCAACTGTCTATGAAGTCATGCTGTAAAGTAGGTTGTAAACTGATCTGGGTTCAAAGTCTGTTGTGAATTGCTGGCTGCAGGAGATGTGAGTTGGGCAACAGTCTCTTAAATCAGCTATGCTACACAAGAAATAGTGGTACCATATCACAGTATCACAGTATAACCAAGGTTGGAAGAGACCCCAAGGATCATCAAGTCCAACCCGTCCCAACAGACCTCACAACTAGACCATGTGCCAAGTGCCATGTCCAGTCTCCTCTTGAACACCTCCAGGGACGGCGACTCCACCACCTCCCCGGGCAGCCCATTCCAATGACGAATGACTCGCTCAGTGAAGAACTTCCTCCTCACCTCGAGTCTAAACCTCCCCTGGCACAGCTTGAGACTGTGTCCCCTTGTTCTGGTGCTGGTTGCCTGGGAGAAGAGACCAACCCCCTCCTGTCCACAACCACCCTTCAGGTAGTTGTAGAGGGCAATGAGGTCACCCCTGGTCCTTCTCTTCTCCAGGCTAAACAACCCCAGCTCCCTCAGCCTCTCCTCATAGGGCTTGTGCTCAAGGCCTCTCACCAGCCTTGTTGCCCTCCTCTGGACACGTTCAAGTGTCTCGATGTCCTTCTTAAACTCAGGGGCCCAGAACTGGACACAGTACTCAAGGTGTGGCCTAACCAATGCAGAGTACAGGGGCACAATGACCTCCCTGCTCCTGCTGGCCACACTATTCTTAATACAGGCCAGGATGCCATTGGCCCTCTTGGCCACCTGGGCACACTGCTGGCTCATGTTCAGGCGGGTGTTGATCAGCACCCCCAGGTCCCTCTCCGTTTGGCATATAGAAGGTTATCTTTTCCCTGGCAACTTTCGTGTGTGTTTTATGTCACTTAATTCACAAATAGGTCAAAGAACCTGATGGGAAAAAAATTGCAGAGCTTGAGCCTCACCAGTGAACAACCTTTCCAAGAAGAAAACCTAGACTGGCAATGGTTTGCAAAAATCTACACAGAATGACACAGGTAAACCTGAGAAGCCTGCAGAGTTCAAACATACAAACATGAATAAATTGGGGCCTCCTGCATATGTATGTCAAGAAAGGACAAGTATGCTAGAGGGTCTGAGATAATGCTTGGTTTTGCTTTTCATTATTTCAAGCACAAAGCAATGGCAAAATAAAATTTGCTATCTGATTGCTTTTTAGCTTTATAACTCCAGCGTACGTCCTGCTCCTACTTATTCCTGCATCATCAGTCATCTACAGCAGTGCAAAATACCACGTTTGTCACTCTTCTGGAATGTAAAGGTATATGCTACTTGTGATGTTGTTTCAGGACTGCTGAGTGATTCATACTATGACGAATTCATACTATAATGGAGAACAACAGGCATCTCAGAGTATGTCAGTATCTAACTTTTTCACAAGTTATTATTCATTCTTTCAGTAGATTACCATATATTTTATATGAAAACACATTGACCTGTCCCCCAGGAGCTAGCAGAAATTGTGGTACTTTTGCTCCCGTTCTCAAAAGCTAAGCAAAAGTACTGGTAACATAGAAATATATATATGTAAAATTGTATATGATAAACAAAAAGTGTTGCAGGCTAAAAGATGTGTAATAACATCATTACAAAACAGACAGGAATGTTCAATTTCTGCAGAACCTGGATATTGTTTGTGTGCTTTCTGATGTAAGGAGCCTCACATATAAGTAGATATGTGCAAGACAAGTGAGAAATTTGACTTAAAACCCCTTAAAAATAACACACTATTTGCAGTGCTATTATTCCTAGCATTTTGAACATGAGTAGATTAGGTTTACAAACACAGATACACAAAGGAGATCTTACCTTTTACTTCCCTGCATAGATGCATAATTTGAGAAGTTATCTGTCTGTTAAAACAACAACAAAATGTCTTTGTTATTTTACAACAATTATTATTATTTTAAATCCTAGAGATTCTCTTTTTCCATCAGATATCAAAGCAGATTCTGAGGAAGGCAAACATTCCAATCCTGCTCTTGGAGGTTGAATAGAAACTGGACCACTACATTTAAGCAGTTTAACTAGCAGGGCAAAGGCATACCTAGAGGATTACCTGTATTTCTACTCTACCCTCCTACAAACTAGATGTACTGTCTTCCATCTATTTTTAGATTAAGAATGTAAGCATTACTAAACATATATATGATTCATTTAACTCACTAAAAGAATAGATTTCAAGCCCTGGAATCCAACTGGATTCATTCTTTAAATCTGATTCGTTGAAGGCTAAAGTGACACTTCTTTCAGTTACTACATACTGCATCACTGCTGTGGAAAGAAGTCAGTGAAGCACACAAAAGAAAAAGACCTTGTGTTTTAGAGTTGGATGGTAACTGCTGAAGCATGAGATCTATAAACTTGCCCAGATTCACAGCTGTTGTAAGGGAGTTTTGGGGAGCTGTTCTTATTTACACTAATGAAATATCTCTTGTCAGCATGCTGAACAGGAGTAGTCTACAGTTAGATATATTTCTGCTCCGTATTCAGAAAGTTAAAATTAATTGCCCTTCCCAAACCCCTGTAATATCACAAGCCAGTACTCCTGAAATGCTACATAAGAACCACTGTTGTTGTACAATGAAATGTAAACAAAACACTGATGGCTAAGATCTACCTCTTGTCAGAATAACCTATGAGAAAATAACATTCTTATAAAGCACAACACTTCATTTAGCATTTTTAATAAGTTATATGGCAATTTTCAGTTATATGATTATATGTCATATGACTACTTAATAAATTAAGCATGACCTGGACTTGACAAGACAAAATTTATGACTGTTTTGTCTGAAAGCCAGACGAATCCAGCGGAAACTTGGAGTAAACAAAAACACTAGAGAGACTAAAATTTTAATGTAAAAGTCTTGTAATAGATAACAAAAAGAATTTAATGCACACTTTTTTTTTTTTTTGCTTTGATCCTTAATAAGCTCATCTAGCCTACAAGACTGAAACTTTCTGACACAACAAACTCTGTATGTGTGAAGCTGGGGCTACAAAACAAAAATTTAAATAAATGAGAAAGCCATTTTAAGATTGCAATCCATCTCAAAGAGTATCACCACACTATGATACTTTGTGTCACCACATATAATGACCTGAATAGAAAAAGGGGGTCTATAGTACCATAACTTGCAGAGCTTAGTTGTGCTGAAAGAATTGTCTGCATTCAAAGAGGAGGTTGCTATCCAGGCAGAGTGGCTTCCTCAGAGTCTAAAATGCTGTTTGACATTTATCACAAGCACAGTGAATTGTGGTTAGAAGCCAAAGCTGTTTTTTAGTTTTGATAATGCTATTTTCTGCTGGTTTTCCCGCTCACTGTGGAAGAAATTACCTCATAAAATCACCTTTTCCTCACATTGCTTTTCTAGTTGCTTTGCCTTTCTGAGGTTCTGTGGAGTAATAAGGTTCATGTGGTATTAAGATCACAGTCACCAAGACCGAAAAAGGACTGCATGGCATTAGGAGGCAAAATGAACTGAATTTTTAGATTATGCAGTCAAGCAAAAAACCTCAGTAGATTATCCTACTGGAATGGCTTTTTATTCATATTTTCTTATTCTTAAAAAATTAAACTGTTTTTCAGATTTTAGAACTGAAGGAATAAAAATCAAAGTAAAGAATGTTCTCAGCATTCTCAGAACAAGTGATGCTTCATATTACTACTCTTTATGGGAGTGACTGTCAATCATTAATCTTCAAAAATGTCATAAACACCCACACATGCTATTTCAAAGATACCTGATGCAGGATATATAATACCATATTTCAAACTGGATTCAAAGCTTTTCATCTATCTAATAGTTAAGAGCAAGGAAAAACACAAACATCAAATGAACTGAAATGTATTTGTTGATGCTAACTGCAAATATTAATTTTCTAAAAATTAATAGCCTATTACATATCCATTTAAAAATAATTTCTCATGTCTGAATGATGATAGTGATCCTGAAATGACTGCATCCATAGAGAACCACAAGCACCTGTTTGTGGAGGGTACTGCAATTCAAAACCAACACAAAAATTCATCACAGCTCCCAGCCCTTTATAGATTCTGTTAGCAAGGTGTGTTAAAGATAGAAGAGGTGCATATGACAGATCTCCACTCTGCAAAATATTAGAAAAAGTAATCAGTATCAGTATGTTTGGAGCTGTTTAAGGCAACAAATTATAGTTTGTTCTTGCTGTAACTGAGCCAAGAGAGAAGCACTGTAGAAAGGATCTACTGAGCAATCAAAGGACAGTTGTAAGCAGGTCTACACAAGCACATATAGGGTGACTATTTAGCAAGAACTGCAACAGAGTGAAATAAAGAGAAATTATTATAAAAGATAACTTTAAAATATTTTGCCCTCTGATCATCTTTGATATTTTAAGGGACCAGGTACTGTTTCATCAGATCCAGAAAGTTTACATGCTACTGCAGTGACAACACTGTTGGTTGACAACCACATACATCAGGAACTATTGATGCCAGTTTCATCAAACAATCCAAGAACATGTCCACAGAGCACTGAAAGAAGTGGTCAGAGGTTCCCTGGTGGGACGGGTGATCCTTCACTGTGCTTTGTGTCATCAGACCAGGGACCTCATAGGATGCAACCAAGCCTGAGTCTGCAAGTAAGCATATATGCTAAATAACAGGAATTACAGATTCAAACATCCTCTTTTTTTTTTCACATCTCTTAGGTGAAAATAGTTTAACAATGCATGGGGACCCTAAGCACTACTAGCAAAGACATGGAAGAGACACCATGCATTTGCTTCCCTGTTGTCTGGGGCAGGTGGCAGGGCCACTCTTGCACCATGTACATCTCTGCATGGTGCCCTCTCTCATACAGTATGTTAATGGAATGTCAGGGCCACAAATATGTTGGATGTATTTCTCAATCTCAACTCCAACTTCCAAATGTGTTATTTATTTATTAGTGCTACATTCAAAGTGCTGTTTCCCTTGTTACTTGGTGAAATAAATGAAAGAACAATAATATCACTCTAAATCCTGATTTACAGCTCTTGGAAGCCCCAAATGACTGTATCATAAAATTCTCTTTGCTCTCCACCCTCCCCTCTTTTCTGCCTTGCATCTAACCGAGAGAAAAACTGCTTACCGCAAGGAGGTAAAGACTGACCTGGCAGTTTCACTTAACTAGAGAAATCTATTACAGAAATCAAAAGATTCCATGTGGGAGGAAGGACAGTCCTGTATCTAGCACTTTGAGCTTGGATCAGAGGATTTGCCTCTACAAGTGAGGCGCACCTACAAATATTATTTCTGCTCTGAGAAGAAATGTGTTCAGAAATGTGCTGCACTTTACCATGGGTGGTAAAACCCTCCTTCACCATGGGATGGGGGTGCAGGGGTAGGGGTGCGATTTTACAGAGTTGTAGCTGTTACACACTCACTGACCAACTTCTGTAGTGATTTAGAGCCTTCTGTGTAATTGAAGAGCAATCCTCAAAGGCAATATTATCTATCTCCTCTGACCCTTCAATTTCCTAGAAGCTGGTTTTGACTATTAAGACAGAATTTGTATCTTCCTAAATACTCAAGCTCCCAGGAGAGAGTGGATGCTTGACCCACATGTGGAAGTGTATGGGAAAGAAGGAATGCATATATGTGTAAGAATGTGATAGTCAACTAGGAGATGGCTCCTGCTGTTCACTTAACTGTTTAAACACATCCAGCTACTTTCATACATGCAGTAAAATACTAGCTGTTTAGGAGATGCAGCCACATAATCTGTGACTCTGGAGGAGGATCTGGTGTGACAAAAACACATTTAATCTTTGCTATTGAATAGGCAGGAAGCTAAAATAGGCAGAGTTAAATTAAGCCAAGGTCAGAATGTAACCAATGCTAAGACAGATTTAGTCAGCAGACCCCAAATTTCTTGAGGGCTAAAAAACTGGTAGTTTATCTTGAAATCTAACATGCACTATCTGGCAATGGCATTGTTTCAATTATGAAACAATTCACATCTCGGCTGACACATATAATGAAGCTTGCTACTTGCCTAGTACATAATTTAAGGTAAAAGAAAAAAGGGTATGTTTTATCATGGTCTATCATATCTTTGTCTATTGTTCTACAATCCATTTGCATACTTAAAGGGAAATGGCCTTTTTAATTTCTTTCCCCAATCCTAATCATCTGAGGCCTATTAAGAAGTGTTCTGTATCCTGTAATCAGGCAATTTATACATTGTGCACCCTTAGGCTACAGCCATTACAAACAAGCTAAAAAACTCCTTCACAATAAATGATTAGCATGGGAAGACACCATTCATAATTAATTTTTTTCTGTTTGTGTTAGCAGATGGTCCCAGACATTGAAGCATGGCCTATTGCCCACACCTTTATTCCAAAGAGAAACAGGCAAAGAAGAAAAGAGAAATGTCTGTAAGGCTGCTTCACTTGGGGAATAAACGTGTTCCCCAGCCTTTCGTGAATCTGTGTATGTTAACAAATGGATTCAGAGATGGTAGAAGTCAAAGCAAAATAAACCCTATTAGCTTCTGACCAAGACCACAAGTTGAAACCGCAAGAAAAATATTGACTTGAAGGACGTTATGATTGCTTGACCTGAAGAGCATTACGACTGTTTCTATTCATAATTTTCCAGAAGGGTTTGTCCTGAGGCAGCTTAAGCAAACCTACTGCGAGAGTAGGTTTGAAAATTATAACCTTTGTATTTATGAAAGATGGGTATTCAGAGGAAGCAAATAAAAGAGATGTCTACTTTTAACCACATTTTACATGCATTTTCCTGCATCTACAGAGGAACAGCTGATCACAACTTCATTCTCCTCTTATTCATTTATTTGTTCAATGTTTACATGTTGCTTTTCAGTTGTTGTCATCACTGTGGCCTCCCCAGAATGAGATATAGCCAATCAGACCATCGTTTTAGTGGGGTGTGCCAGCATTTTCTCGATGGTGACAGGATAGTCCTAACTATTGCATCTCAAATTCCTAACTTAACAATAAATAGAGTTTTTTCTATGGTGACCCAGAATATACTCTGACTCTCTCTTTTGCTCTTTAAGGAAACAGCAAGCTGCATTTCCATATGCGATCTGTAGAATGTGATCTAATCCAGACATACTGAAGTCTACAGTGTTTTGAGTGCTGGTACTGAAACCTGAAGTCATCAACTGCTCATTCAAGATCATCTGTTTGGATTTACACACACAAGAAATTCAAAGTCCCTGGATGAACTCTGATGCAAGGCACAGGGATTACAAGGTTTTATCTAAAATTCTAGTTTGCTTCAGCCATATCTCATGTCATATAGTCATAGCTGCACTTGCAAGGAAGACACTTTTACTATAGCCTCCTATGGTCAGCATCAGAGGATCCAGATGAGCTGGACCTTCTCCAAGGAAGTTATGACACTGTATACTTCAGCTAGTGACACTGCCACAGAGCAATCACACAAAGTTAGAGACCATACTAAGTTCTAAACTGCTTTTGCCTCCACTCACCTGATCTCCATAGGCTTCATAAAATTCTTGCAGTCGACTTCAGGTATTGTTTCCTGTGAAAATATAAGCATCAGCTTGTACTAGCACCCACAAGGCATTATGTGCTATTTTATAGCTTCCTAAAGAAGAAAACAGAACCATTTAGAGTCCAAATACTTTCCTTCCCACTGAAGCTGATCTTCAGCATTGTCCAGAGTTGGGCCCGAGAGCCAGGCACAGCGAAACATCCCAGGGCGGTACAGCCACGTACAGGCACTTCCAAGCAACATGTGAGGGAACAGAAACCGGGCACAGACTTTCCACTGTGGTAAATCTTACTGTCTTCTGCTTTATTAAGGTTTTGGGGATGACCAGAGTTTCTTACTGTTGCTTTGGTGTTTTCTTTTCTCCCACTTCACCAAAGCCTGCTTGCCTGACAGATGTTTTGAAATGCCAACGGGAAAGCTGTTTTCACTCTAATTTCAACCTGGCTTGAAACATTGGTTTTATTACCACGCCACATGGATTTCCATATGGTAGCCAAAGAGTTTCATTTAATTTGGAAAAAATAAAGCTTCTTAGTTTTCAAATGTTGTCCTTTATCACTTATCATGTGTCCTAGCCCTATCAGTCTTATCTCAACAGAGAACTGATGAAAAAGCTCTCTGAAAAAATCTGAGATTCTGAAAAAATAATCAACTGTTTTAGCAAGGGCATTATTCTGCCTGCAACACAGAACCATCTGGATACTAGCAGACAACTAGAAGTCACTAGATATGCCACAGGCCTGAAGAAATGTGCTTTCAAAAAAACAATCTTAGTCCTTCAGATTAATACATTGCTGTCGCTGTTTCTTGAAGTTGATGCAACACATGTGTTCTTGCCTTTCTGCAGTTCTAGCAATAGGTGCAATAATAGTTTGCTACTGAACTTCAGAATGAAATCCAGATTATTTTATTAATAGAACCAAATCTCAAAGCTATTAAAAGATTTTTTTCTTATTTGTGCATTCAGTAGAGATGGTAGCCAAGCCTGTTATGTTTTTCCTGTTCCTTGCAGCCACAGAATAGTAACTTTCTCTTCTTCCCTCAGTTACAGACACTTAAAATTCAAATAACAATTATACTAGTCCATAATAATAAGCAGGTAAGTCAGATGCTGGGAGGAAGCTGCCTGAAAGAGCATTTTTGTCTGTTTGTATGACATAATAAACTGCTGAAGCTGGGGTCATCAAAACCTCTTGATCATGTGGCAGTCTATTGCCAGCAGCTGAAACAGAAACTATGATATAAACCCATCCAAACCCAAGTTTCAGACAAGTCAGTCTGTAAGAATATTATTTGCTACTTGAACATTACACAGCAGTGCACTCAGGTTTATTTATGGTGTTCTTAATAGCAATAACCTCAAACCCTTGTTTCACTTTTTCAGGATGAATGCAAAGACTGTTGTCATGCTTTCCTGAGATCTATATTACGTTCAGTTCCAGTTAGGCAGGACACAGGTATTGAAATTGGATTTTCAAATTGAGTTTCATATTTTGTAGGGAAAAAAAAGAGAATGATGTCTTCTTATTAAAAGATACTAATTATTACAAGACTGGGGAAGAAATAAAATATAAATTTCTGACCACTACTTTCTGCTCGCTCTTCATTTTTTAGAACCCTACTTCAGTTAGTCATAAACTAGAGAAAAAGAAAGCATGAATGCTACAAAATACTTAATTGGTAAAATAAAAAGCCCTTAGGGAGGATTTCTGATTATGAAAAACAATCTACAGGCAGAACAGATATGAATTTCTTTAGAGGTAAACTATACTGTAGAAGAAAGTAAAGAGAAAAGAGAGCAGAGGCAATGCTACATGGTTTTCCTGGGACACCACTGTGGCAAAGCCGAAGGGTCAGATTCCAACATCTAACGCACAGCACGTATTGCCATACAAGTCTAAAAAAATCTGCTGACACTCGTAAATTGCCACATGTTTGGATTTCCAACAAGATCTCACAAAAAGCTGTGTTACTGCAAGTCATTATTTCCTTTGGGGGGAAAAAATGTCTCTAGTGATGTTAAAACTCATGGCAGGATGTACTGTAGTGTCAGGATAGCTCACCGGGGAGCATTCCTGCCTCAAGGCCAGAAGACTGTATATAAATTCTGCACCTGGCTAGGGGCTTGGGATTAAAGTTTATGCAAAAGCTCTACAGAGTCAGTAGTTATGGACAATGCTGTCCTGACAATCCTGAAGCTAGACATGGACAGTGCAAGACTTCCACTACTTACACATTTCAGAACTTTTCAGTGTGGAAAGTTCATCTGAAAGATGCTTATGACAGCACTTGCCTTTGCAAAGGTATACACTAAGCTATAACAATTTTTAGACACTTTTCTGACAGAAAGACCTGTGCCAATTAGCTAGTCTGCATTTCTCCAAGATCACAGATCAAAGAACTACATCTAATATGTTCTCAGACATACATGGCATGTACTTGTTGTGTGTTTCTGGAGTACAAAATCAGAAGAAAACGA
The DNA here is from genome assembly GCA_033816785.1 of Picus viridis. Lineage (NCBI taxonomy): Eukaryota > Metazoa > Chordata > Aves > Piciformes > Picidae > Picus > Picus viridis. Next base: position 4,369,258 of record CM066591.1, on the reverse strand, counting down.
TCAGAAGCACTGAGTCAGCTTGCTGATTACCTGTGATATTTTCAAATTGATTCACAAGATTCCAGAGATTCTTAGATGTTGTAATTATAGACTAAAATATGTGGGTTTTTTCCCTATAGGTAGGAAAAAAATAGAAGCTATTGATCTTCAATGACTTAAAACTAAACATTCATGGTTTATACAAAGCTCACCATCTTGCCTGCTTTGTCCATGCTATTGCTTAAAAGCACATGGATTTTATAGAATGGCTTGAGTTGGAAGGGACCTTAAAGACCATCTACTTCTAACTCCCTGCCATAGGCAGGGACACGTCACACTAGACAAGATTGCTCAAAGCCTTATTCAGCCTGGTTTTAAGCACCCCCAGGGATGAGGTGTCTACAACCTCTCTGGGGAACCCTGTTTCACCCTCATAGTAAAGAACTTCTTCCTGATGTCCAAGCTAAATCTGCCCTGCTGTTGGTCTTTGCTTCCTATTCATGTGTTGCTTCAGTGGCCTAAAGTTAGGAATTAGCACATGAAATTGAGAGAAGCTTAAGTGCCAAATAAGTAGTGCCCTTTGATAGGCCAGAAGAGGCTGGGTTATGTACATGAAGTATTTTTTAATTCATCATTTGAGTAGAAATTAGATATCTTACTGTCATTAACTGATTTTTGTCTTCATAACCCTGCAGAGTGACAGGAAATTGTTGTTGCAGTCTTACAAGGGGAAGCTCACAGCTACTAAAGTGATCTGCTATGGACTCATGGGATGACAAGGGAATCAAAGTAAGTGGAACTGAGTCACAAACCAGTGCCCTACAAATAGTAGTCTAAGTGCTCCCAGTTCACAAAAGGTCTTCCCTCACAACTGCATGCAAGTAAGGACTGGCTCAAAGACTGACAAGAGTAATCACGGACAGGTTTTTTCACAGCATACTGCCCGCACTCCCTTGGCTGAATTCAGTTTTTGTAAATTGGCTGGCAATAGCCAGCAACAGATAGTGCACAAATATCCACTGAAAACAGAATTTTAAAGACACCCCTCAAATAACACAGAACTGGATGCCAGGGCAAGTCCTTTTTGAGGGAAAGGCACACTTATATCAAAGCTGCAACTGCGGCCTGCTTGTGTCGTTTCCATACACAAGCCATCTTATACTGAGCAATGAATTGTCTTACACCAGCCCCACTCTGCCTGACTAAAGTCTACAATTTCCTATGTACGAACATAACTGCTAATGGCAGGTGACTAACTACTTATTGCCAATATAAAGTTAAGCCTGAAGTTGACAGAAATGTTTTCATGGTTCTTAGTGGGCTTTGTAACCCTGTAACAGCTAGCAATACCTAGCCAAATGTGAAATAAAAAGCACTTTGATGAAATGAATCAGGTCTTTCTCATTCATGTTATTCAGTGCAATGACAGGCTTTAGAATCAAACCTAATTATTTATTTCATATAATGTTTTGAAGGAAGAAATATCCACAGACTTACAGTTCTGACTACTGTTTGATGTAGTACATTAAAGTGTTTGTGTGATATGTCTTTCTTTTACTCCTTCGACCTGGGCTTACAACAGCCTCATCAGGCAAAAAGCCTTCCAAAACCTTCCCAAGCAGGCCTCAATGCCCCACCCAATACCTTCCTGCTTCCCTCTACCTGGTCCAGATGGTGCAGTGAATTCAGCCAAGCCACTGAAGGCCGAAAGCTTCAACTCCCCCAAGAAAATACCAGAGATAAGAGCTTGGCGTGCTGGGAGAAAAGAGCGGGAAAAGGGCAGAGCAGCCTGTGCTGCCCATTGACATAGGGATGAAATAACAAAGGAGTGCTTTCTTCCCCGTGTCCACTTCCGGGCCTAGCTACTCCCTGGAGGACTTTTCTTCTCTATGGTTAAGACATCCAGTCTTAAACCCACAACACCCACTAAAATAACAATCAACACTAAAATAACAATCAACTCACTGGCAAAAAACAAGAGAAATTTAAATGAATACTTTGCCTAGGAATCATGTATCATAAACATCTTATAATTGGCTTATACTTTTACACTTAATATTTAAAACTAGTTGAACCAAGGTTTGCACTAGAGCTATAGGCTTGACTTAATTTCTTAAAGCTGCATTTTATTTTCTCTATAAAAAAATATTTCTGCATGTGCAAACTTAAGAACATAAATTAACTTCTTATGCATAAATGTGCTGAGTCAAACCAGAGGAACTAGGAAATTATTTTCTGTATAAATCCCTCAATTTCTGTTAAAACACATGGATATTATAAATACATCAGCAAAGCACTTCAAGCTGGGATCAGTTGGAGTTCCCCATTTGTTTTTATGGAGTTCTCCATTTGTTTCTATTAGACTGATCACTCTTCAATATTTTTGGATGTCAGGAATTAACTGTAGCTTAAGAAAAATGTATGATCCACAATATATGCCCTGGATATATATGTACATATCCTACTGAGAAAATGAACTTGTTCACTGGATTTACAGAGGGTGAGATCCAAAATTATGAGACCATCTAGGCTCAAAACATGCAGCTAGTGATGTGTGAAAAGGGCTTAACTCAATTCCTGTGAACCATCTTTGGAGATACTAACCTACACCTTCATGCCCTTAAACGTGACTCCCTGCTTGTTTTACAGAGAGAGGTCAGACCCTGTGCTTTAACTGTGTAACCTTGTATTGGGACATAATTCAACAGGACTAACACAGTATAAAAAGGTTCTGCTTTTGGCAGAATAAAAAAGTTTTTCCCTAAAGATATTTAAAGCCTTGACCTTTAAGTACAGAGAAAGTGATCCAAAGTATTCTGAATTTATTGGATTTTGGAGGAACAAGTCCTGACTTAGAAAAGTCCATTTTTATGTGAATCTGAAACATGACATACATTTAAACTTCAATTTGGCATGTATACAATGCTATCATCGATGGGGTTGAAAACAAGAGGATTTAGGACTCTCTACCAATATATGTGATTAGCCTTGCTCTTCAGGGTCTTATGTACCGTGTTTACTCTGCTTTAGTTGTCTTATGATGCAACCTTATGAAACTCTTGAAGCATATTTCAGAAAATACATATGTTCTCTTTATTTTCATGAAAGTGTCACAGTAATGTGTTTTGTAATGGGGGGAGGTTTTGAAAACAGAATGCAAGGACGTGGCAGACTGACAATATGAAATAATCTGTTACATATGCATATTCCTCAGTTTTAATTAAGTCCATATAATATTGATCTGCAACAGTTTTCACACACTATCTTCAGTTACGCAGTTGGAGATGACAGCTTTGAAAAAGATACTTTGAAAAAAAAGTTAAATAAGATTCTTGCATCTGTTCCCTTATACCCACAGGAACTAATGACACGAAAGGTTTATACTACTGTTTGAATGGAGACTAATATAGAATAGAATAGAATAGAATAGAATAGAATAGAATAGACCAGACCAGGTTGGAAGAGACCTTTGAGATCATCACGTCCAACCTATTATCCAACCCACCTAATCAACTAAACCATGCAACCAAGCACCCTATCAAGTCTCCTCCTGAACACCTCCAGGGATGGTGATGCCACCACCTCCTCAGGCAGTCCATTCTAGTGGGCAGTCACTCTCTCTGTCTCCCCTGAGCCTCCTCTTCTCCAGGCTAAGCAACCCCAGCTCCCTCAGTCTCTCTTCATAGGGCTTGGTTCCAAACCTCTCACCAACTTTGTTGCCCTTCTCTGAACACGTTCCAGCAAGTCAACATCCTTCCTAAACTGAGGGGCCCAGAACTGGACACAGTACTCAAGGTGTGGCATTAAGCCCAGTTTGCTTTTTGCCCTTTCTTGTTCAATTGTGAGGTAGAAAGAAAAGAATATAAATGATGTATCTTAACAATAGACACTTGTACATACACAAAACCACGCACAATATATAGTGTAGACATTATTTCTCAAAATTTGTCACTTAAAATCCGAGATCTCAGTCTTCCAGAAATTTACAGTGTCAATTACCTTATGTTTATGACTATGTAAAGCTAGTCATGTGCCTTATGATAAGCAAATGCATAGCAGCATGTAAGGACTTACTAAAATTAACAGAGAAAAAGCAAACCCATTAGAGCACATCTATTTATAATTTACCTAATATAAGTTAAAGCATAATGAGTCAGTCTCTTGCTTATTATACACCAGCACGCCTGACTGACATGAATGGGGGTATGCCGATTTACACCTGTTGAGACAGCAGCCTAATAGATGCAAAGATAAATTCTGATCCTCAGTACATTCACACAACTTCCATCAGTCCAAATATGGAACCTTGTTACTTTGCTCTTTTTGAAGATGCAGTCAGCAGGAGAAGGAACATGAAAATTTGTATTTATTTTTTTCTCCCATTGTCAAATGACTAATTACAAAAACACAGAAGTGAAATAAATCATAAAAAATTCTTCACACAGAAAGTTTAATTTGGGAAAACTAAGAAAAAGAAAGAAAAAAATAATAATTAGATACTTAAGGATTATTATGCAAATTTATCTTATGATGAATTCCATTCCCTCCAGGAAATAACATTCAAGTACTCCATGCAAAGGAGAAAGATGTTTCACCTCAAAGTAGCTGATGCACTGGGGGCAATACACTTCCTTGAGACATCAGAGTCTTTGGTTAAAGTCTCTACATGATTCAGTGCACAGGTGAAATTCAGGCTTTTTCTCAGTAAATGCACAAGTCAACCATGCCAAGTGGATCATCATCAAGAAGAAGAGAATTAGAGTACACATTGTCTTGTGGAAGGGTGAGGGCACTGTCTTGGAAGGCAGGAAGACTGAGATGTGCTTGAGCTAAAGCATCTCCTGGCATTTATTTGGTAAGGTGACACAGCCCTCAAGTAGTTCTGTGAACTTAGCCATTTTTCTTCTTTGCTTCCATCACAATGCACAAACCCAAACCATTTCAAAATGTCAAAACAGTTCATTTTGACATTTTCAAAACGAAGCATTTCAACATTGTGTTGAAATATTTTTGTCAGCTTTGTTTCTACTCAGATTATTTGTCAAATAGTTTCAGCCACTCTGAAACTTTGTTCAGAAACAAATGTTACCCTGATGTTTTTTTCTTCCCCTTAACTTATGTTTTCAAATAGCTTAGCCACAGCCCTACTTATACTTTGTTAAATTTTTGTTATATTTTATTTCAAATGGTGATTTTAGGTGCCAGGCTTGCTGTACTTTGCAAGGCAAACAACTGCTTAGTCAACACCAACCCTGTGAATATTTAGGAGACCCTATGGTGTTTAGAAGGAAAGAGGATATGCAACATTCTGCTAATTGGAAAAGACAGCTTTTATTACTAAGCAGTGTCTTTCCATTTCCCACTATAGTCAATATATTTACATACACCTAATGTTTCAATTTACAGGCTATAAACAGCCAAGTCACTGCAATGCAATTAATAATTGCTAGTGTATTTGCATGGGAATTATTCAACAATTAATATTTTACAGGAAAGAGTAGCAGCTAATTTGGCCTCACAAGACATATTTTGTACACCTCAGAAGCAAGAGACTTAAAAAAAAAAAAACAGGTTAAGGCAAACATTACTATAAAATTATTAAAATCCAGAATTCTTAATAATTAATTTCTACGTGCTTAGATGTGTGATTTGCTTAGGAACTTTAGCTTTAGGCCTGAATCAACAGTAGAAAAGCGTGTTGAAAGGAGATGTCTGTATCATTCAGATCAACAGAAATGAGTAATACAAGTTTCAAGGAATCTCTATAGTCTTCAGTTAGTTTTCATTTAGAGAATGGAGCAGAGGCACTAGTATTGTGTTAGGGAAACTGCTTTAAAATGTATATTTTTGGGTTATTAATCATTTGAATGTGTTGAAGAGCCAAAGATATGAAAACATTTATTGCAAGCTTTACTGTAATCTTAAGAGAATGGTTTTTTAAGATGGCAGACTCCATATACATGATGGCATAGGAGATAATGCACTCAGGCTACGTAAGTATCTGAAAAAGCAATTTAAACCTAAGATTGGATTAAGTGTTCTCTCGACTTTAAGAGGAAAGTTCTAGCCACACTCAAATATGAGCATATGCTTCTAGGCACATAACTGACTGCCTATGTCATGTTTTTGACAAAAGTGAATATTATGCTATGCACTAACTGTAGCAGAAATCAGATTGCATGCAATTTTGGTTATAGACAGAAATGGAATTTCTTGTTGTTCAAAGACATAACCTATGTAATACTATGAAAATTTGAAGCCCAAAATGTTAGGGTTTTTAAAGCAATAAACTACTGAAGTTTATAATCACCCTTCACAGAATCGCAGAAAACATCCGGTTGGAAGAGACCTCAAAGACCATCCAGTTCAACCTTTGACCCAGCACTGAAGGGTCAACAGTAAACTATATCCCTAAATACCAGGTCCACACACTGCTTAAACACTTCCAGGGCCAACAACTGCTGCCCTGAGCAGACCATCCCAATGGCTGATAACACTTTCTGTGAAGAATTATCTCCTAGCATCCATCTGAACCTCCCCTGGTGCAGCTTGAAACCATTTCCTCTAATCCTGTCTCTGGACACCAAGGAGAAGAGGCTGGCTCCCTCCTTTCTCCAACCTCCCTTCAGGTAGTTGCAAAGAGTGATAAGGTCTCCCCTCAGCCTCTTCTCCAGACTAAACAATCCCAGCTCCCCTCAGAGACTCCTTGTAGGTCATGTGCTCCAGGCCCTTCACAAGCCTCATTACCCTCAATCAACGCCTTACCAATGATCTTATTAATCCTTTGCATTGGTTACTTTGCTGGTTCCACAATGAATCATCATCAATATCGCTTCCTTTGACATGTCAAAGAAGAGAAACCAAATAATGCATTTTTTTCTGCTGAATAAAACAAATAAATAAACCAAATGAGATCATCATTACAGGTATGCTCTGGAGGCCATGAAGTCAAGAGGCAGTTTCACAGTCTTCAAAGTACTAGATAATTCTAAATTCAAGGAACAGTAACAATTCTGCTGTCCCCCATCCAAGCCTCATATCAAGCTTCACAGAGATAGAGAAAATACAATTAGTCACATGTACCTCGTTAGCAAACATGCATTTGAACAACTTTTTTTTTTTAATACTCAGTGAAATCCTACAACCTAATATTCAAGAATATTTTACAAATACAAGTTGCACCTGGCAGTCATTGAAGAATGCATGAGAAAGGCTCAGACCCAACTTATAGCTAACAGGCTTAGAGACCTCATCAGTGATTGCAAATGACAAGACAGACATTTGTATAACTGAATTGTAAAGGTACATTGTGCTTCTCACTGTTAATGTGATTACTGAGGAACTTCAGCAAGGCACACCTCAGTTGTTTGTGAGAGCAGCATCCTATATTGCCACAAGTATTTTCTCTAGAAGTGTACACTACTATGATCCCCTAGAATTATTACTTGGAAGATGTACTCAGGCAATGAAATTTAGTTTGCTAACAGTGTTTCAAAAGCCTGTTAGAGACTCTTAGAACTTCTATCTTCAAGGAACAGAGTAAGGAAGTTCAAAGAAGAAAGGAAACAAGCGATGTTTCAAAATATCTGTGAAAAGAACCCAATTTCTTGTTTTAAGCTTTTCTTGCCATCAGTCATTAATTTATTTGCTCACTCAAATCCTCATGAGAGTAAGGCCCAAATACTGACAAAGTCACTGCACAGAACATTATTTTTGATTTTGCACATGTTGTTCAAAGCCTTGTGTTCAGAGCTACAAGAATATGTCTAGACTCAGAGTCAAACATGGTTCAGTTCCTTACATGACTGGTAACTGTTGGTAATATGAGCAAAAGACATTGCACGGCTGGTGCCAAAGCTTTGAACAAAATTACTTCCTTTAACACACCACCACCTTAATTATGTGCTGGGGAACATAAAGCAGGTCAGACAATTTGTACCAGGACATCATAATTCCATCACTATAATGCTGACATTGCTAAAGATTTATGAATGGAATGTTGTAATTATTTTTTTAGTAAACATATCAAGTTTCACCAATGGTGGCGGGGGGCTGGAAGTACTAATTAGCTTGTTGTTGTTGTTGTATCATATAAGATGTAGGGAGCAGAGAGCGGAGGGGAAGGATCTGTGACAAAAAATAAGCACACACACAATTTATGTATGGCCTGTAATTCAAGCAGATGTTCTTAGATAAGGGCTGTGGGGATGAAACCTTTTCTGCCTATAACTCTATTTGCTAACTACCTTCTGTCTGCACAAACCTTCCAGGCTATGACAGACTTTTGCTGAATTATGTTTCTTTAAAAGCAAAAAGGAGCATAAGAAAAGGAATCTTCAACATTTCTGCTGTTAAGTACCAGGGTTTGGCAGCTTGTCTGAAGCTCTTTAACCTTTAACCAGCTGGACGATTCAACTGGAAGTTTCATTGGAATTATTGTATCTGTACCTACAAAAGCTACAACTGAAGCAGACTTTACTCTGTAAATTAATTCAAAAGAAATTGTACTCATGCTAAACTTGAAGAATTCAAACCAAAACAATATCCAGAACTTCCTCGCTTGGTGTCCATGCTGAAATATTTGCCGAGATAAATAGACAGCTCAAACGGAAGAAAGGTGTAAAACCAGTTAAGTGCTCAATATTACAATACTTCAACATGGCAATATTACAAGACAGTGGCAATACTAGAAATGGAGGCAGAACATTCCAACCCCACTATTTTTAACTGCATTCAAAATAAAAGGACTAGTTACAACAGCGAAGAATTTCTAATGTTTTCACTGAAAAATAAATTGATGTATCTAAACAAAAAGTGGGCCCAAAATATTTCCTCGGATATCAGTGTGATTCCACCCTGACATCATGAGAGTAAATCACCATTCTCACTAAGCAATATACACTTATGCCTTCAGGCAAAACTTTTTACCGTGGTCACTTGTAGTCAGATACTGAACTTTCTATTAAGAAAATATAATACACATAAAGACAATTCTTGTGGCAAGAAAGTACTGTACAAGACTTCAGGCCTATTATTCCTCCTTGAAAGCCAGAAAAAAAAATACATCAAGATAATATTTCTAGAGCAGTGTCATCACTTTTCTACCACATATCCTTCTTAAGAGCAAAAAAAGTAGAAACAATCATATGAAAATCCCTCTTGCAGACTGCTGCAATCCTTGTAACTGCCTCTTAAATCATGCTAGAACTTTCTCTGTGTGGAGAGAGGAGAATGGAAAAGGGAGCAGGATTCAGTTCTCAAAGTAGATCTGGAGCTGAATTTTCACAGTCCTGTGTGGCATGTTGCTAACTACCTCATTAAATTTTAAAATGGAATAGAAAAGCTTAATCAAAATTTATCTCTGATATAGCTGGTGTAAGTTGTGGTACTGTTTGATTTCATTAAAAAAAAAACAGCACCCAAACCAAAAAAACAAGGTAAATGCTGCCCCTTAACTATCTGCAAACACCTTCAATACAAAATTTCAGTGACATCTTTACCTGCATCTACAGAAAACTGAGTGGCACAATTTAGTTCAGAAATAATTTTTATAGTCTTCTTTCACAGCCTGTTTCATGAAAAGTTTCCTGAATATGTTGTATAAGCACTATGGATCCTTAGTAGCATGAACTTCAGTGTATCTCAACATTTCTCAAATTATCTTTGAAATAAAAATAATTGAATTAAAGCATGCATTTATAGGACATGATCCTATAAATCGGACAGCTAATGTACAGTGATCAAAGAAATTTCTGATCTTAGAATGAAGATTAGCATTAAACCTTTACCCAGAGACTGGATTTCAATTATCCTCATACTACACCACTTCCAAAGAAATCTGGACAGCATCCAGATATCTTGGGATCACTTATTTCTTCGACAAGGCAATGATGTTGGTCATAGGCATTCCCATCTTCTTGTGCTTCAAATATGTAAAATAAATGAAACTTTGATTTTTACGCCATCCAGCTTCCATGCCTGCTCTTGTGCTCACTTTTCATATTTCATTGGTGATTTGAGGCTTTGTATAACAGCTCATGGGCACAATCTCATTGTAGTCTTCCTATTTATGCTTTTGTATCACAGTATCACCAAGGTTGGAAGAGACCACAAAGATCATGGAGTCCAACCTGTCACCACAGACCTCATGACTAGACCATGGCACCAAGTGCCACGTCCAGTCCCCTCTTGAACACCTCCAGGGATGGGGACTCCACCACCTCCCTGGGCAGCCCATTCCAATGACTCTCCGTGAAGAACTTTCTCCTCACCTCCAGCCTAAACTTCCCCTGGTGCAACTTGAGACTGTGTCCTCTTGTTCTGGTGCTGGTTGCTAGAGAAAAGAGACCAAGCTCCTCCTGGCTACAACCACCTTTCAGGTAGTTGCAGAGAGCAATGAGGTCTCCCCTGAGCTTCCTCTTCTCCAGGCTAAACAATCCCAGCTCCCTCAGCCTCTCCTCATAGGGCTTGTGCTTAAGGCCTCTCACCAGCCTTGTTGGCCTTCTCTGGACACGTTCAAGTGTTTCGAGGTCCTTCTTAAATTGAGAGGCCTAGAACTGGACACAGGACTCAAGGTGTGGCCTAATCAATGCAGAGTACAGGGGCACAATGACCTCCCTGCTCCTGCTGGCCACACTATTCCTAATGCAGGCCAGGATGCGGTTGGCCTTCTTGGCCACCTGGGCACACTGCTGGCTCATGTTTAGGTGGCTGTGTGTTCAAGGCACTGAGTATGAAATGGAGAGTGGTACTGAATTTTATGCTTCAGTAGTATCAGTATGAATACCGCGCATAAAGAACAGTTTTTGTCCCATATCACACTTGAACTACATTGGAAATTTTGCTTATAACGAATAAAAAAAAAAACTGCTCAGTTATTCTAGAGACAAACAGACAAAGCATGTGTGTTTGTGAATAAGATACTATTTCACCATTTTTTTTAAAACAGCATGTCTGAATTAACTGATCCTCAAAAGCTCTGTTTAGTCAATGAAAGCAGTGCAATGACAACACGACAGTAGATTTTTTTGAGACTAAGACAAGTATTCAGAGATCACAACTCAGCTGTGAGATCTCCTTCAGTAACACAATGATCGGCCGTGCCTGGTGTTAAAGGAGAACCCTGGATAGGCACTTTCTTCATAATCTCAAAGGAGAAAAACAGAAGAGTGATTTAAATGGTAAACCATGTAGACTGAATATTTTATATATATTTACATTTTTGTTTCTACTCTTTATGTCTGCTCTTGCATCAGGTGTTAGAATGATTTTTTTGGTGTGAAAGATCTAGTTAAAATGAGATTAAGGGGAAACTACTAGCCCATTCAATGTCTATATGAGGCAGAAATTGCAATCTGCAGTCTGCACTGAATCCAGTGTGCCCAGACAATGCACTAGAAAATCTTCTATGACATTTTTGTAGTATTAGAAACATTCTTTCATCATTATTTTTACATACTTGCTTTAAACATGGTTACACTTTCACTGAAAAAATGAGTAGAGGAAACAGTTATTCTTTTTTATATCACGGAATAATGTCTTCTTTCTACTACTTTTGAGCACTTCATTGGTGGAGAGCACATCATGAAAGATTAAAACATCGGATAAAAGTAAAAAAAAAATCTCTCTTGGAAGAGAGAACAGATGGTGAAAATTCCAACATTACTTACTGGCAGTAACAAGAAATTCAGGAGTGTAAGAGGAAGCAATAGTATAGGACACAGCAGCAGCACCAAATGAAACTTTTCTCCTGTACAGCTTTAAAGACTATTACTTGCCTGGATCAAGGACTTGTGCCACCAGTGGTCTTGATAAGAAACATATGGATGCATTTTACAATGGTGTGAGGATGCGATTCTGGTATTATTAGATCAGTCGACAACATTCCCTGCAGGCAATGGGCATATTGTGAGCACAATGGTATTAATTCTACTTCATTTGCTACAGCTTATTTTTTAACTTAACGTCACAATCCTTGTCACAAAAAGAGGTCAGAAAGGTTCCAGTGTACTCAGGGTCCACTGTAAGACGTTTGGATGTATATTCCTAAATCACTCTGTTATATAATTTTACTTGACTGGTTGCAAAGACTCAGTTGTGCACCTTGGTGCTGTAATCTCTCATAACGTAGAACACCAGCTACCACACTGTTTTGTGAATATTGGAGCAATCAAAAGATTGCACAGGAATGGAAGAGTGAGTGGGAAGAATCCACTCACATATATGGAGTACTCCAAAGGGTTGGTTTAGCAAGAAAAAAATAATCAAGTTTCATTCTAACAATTACATAAGTGGATACCAGGTATTTCACCCATCTCTGGTTGTTAGACAAAGGGATCCTGAGCTGTCTCCAAACTTTACCTTTCTCAGCTATGGCTTTTTCTCAACCTAAAGGATTTTTTGCCCATAAAAAAAAATAAATCTATAAGGCCTGCTGCGTACAGAGTTTGCAAAGATTTCTAATGAGAGCAAACCTTGAAACCCCTCTTCCTTTTTTAGATAAACATATTTGATCCTTCCAGTCATTATCATTTTAACTTGCAAAGTGACATTATGCCAAAAAGAAGGAATTCATAAATTAGTTCCAATTTAGAAAGTTTTCTTGTCATTGTATAAATGACAGATCTTTAAAAAGACGACTTAAAATGAAATGCAATAAAAAAAAAAAATTCACTTTTGTGACAGGTTTTTCTCTTCTTCTTCTTTTTTTTTTTTTTCTTTTAAATAATAAAAAAAAAGCCCTGAAAGAATAAAACAATGTACTATCAAAAAAGAAATGAGTAGCACAAAATTGGCAAATGTACATGGACAGGAAACTCATTTAAATTCTCAGATTGCTTCAGGGAGGCTAAATTTAGTTTGGATAATAATTAAAATAGAAGAAGAAAACAGAAATTAATGAAGCAGGATCCACATTCAGCTTATTTTGGCCAGGAGATAGAAAGAGGTGATTCTGCCAATCTATTCTGCACTTGTGAGTCCTCACCTGGAGTACTGTGTCCAGATCTGCAGCTGTCAGCACAAGGAGGACATGGACTTGATGGAGAGGGCCAAAGGAGGGCCACAGAAATGATCAGAGAGCTGGAGCACCTCTCCTACAAAGACAGACTGAGAGAGTTGGGGTTGTTCAGCCTGAAGAAGAGAAGGCTTCGGGGACATCTTATAGCAGCCTTCCAGTATCTGAAGGGGGCCTCCAGGAAAGCTGGGGAGGGGCTGTTTACAAGGGCATAGAGTAATATCACAAAGGGCAATGTTTTTAAACTAGCAAAAGGTAGGCTGGACATTAGGAAGAATCTCTCTGCTATGGGGGTGATGGAACACTGGCACAGGCTCCTCAGGGAGGTGGTGGAGGCCCTTTCCCTGGAGACATTTAGGGTCAGACTTGATGGGACGCTGAGCAACCTGATCTAGTTGGGAATGTCCCTGCTTATTGCAGGGATTGGATTAGGTGACCTCTAGAGGTCTCTTTCAACCCAGTGCGTTCTGTGATTTCAGAGCTATTGCTGACTACAGTTAGTGATATTTTGAAGGCAGTTCTGCCCTGTTGAATTCAACTGGAAATTTGCTACTCACACTACTGAACCATTGTATCACCCATGCATTCTGTTTCTTTTCTCTTTAAGGACTGATGCAGAGTTGGGTTTGTCTGTCAAATACTTGTAATCTTTGAGAGCACTTGAATTCCTTAGGCAGAGTGCATTTTTATAATGCAAAAAGATGGTCAATGAAGAAATATGAAAAAAGATCATGAGCATGAATGATGCCAAGGTGACAGAGTGGAAGCTAATGGAAGACTTCCATCAGTGAAGGGGAGGCATAAAATTCAGGGTTCTGTGTGAAGATATTTCACTGTAGGAAAGCATTCTTATTTTTAAATACTCAAATGAACTCCAGGTAGTGACTTCAAACAACTCCTGGGGCTCCTGAGACCAAAGCAGTCCTTCAGTGGATTCATTACTTCATCTTGATCTCAGCTCAAAGCATTGTTTGTCAGGAACCCCACATAACTGTTCTGGACTCATGGGTGGCAAACTCATCAAAATACTTCCCAACGTATCAAAACTGAGCAATTTAACCACACTGCCATTAACCTACAAGACACAACTTTCTGACATCATCCTGTCTCCTGCAAACTATCCAGAGTTGCATACAACAGTTTAATTCTAAGATCTATCTGGCATGATAACCTTTCCTATCCTATTTAGTAAGGACATGTTTGGTTCTCTAACACTGAAACTTTACTACCCAGTTTTTCATTTCTATGTGTCTTTCCTGAAAATTTAATAACTGCCAAGCCTACAATTATAATTATGCTAATTAAGGCTCTGTTCAACACCTCAGTTATTTACCATTAATTTCTCAGTGTTCTTTCACTACCACATTTTATAAAGTTCTGAAGTTTTAACATGAAATTTAGTTTTGGGAGGAGGAATTTTAGAAGGGAGTTACTTATTCTTACTAAAAATTTGACAGTATTGCGTTATGATTTCTGCATCACCTCACACTGTGAATGGCAAACTAATTTTTGAGGTTTTTTTTCATCTCTTGAAGCTCTGTAGAAGCTTCAGTTGAAAAGCAAGACTTTAGGCAGCTCAGTGATAGCAATGTGCAGCTTTGAAAAATGGCATGTGTGACAAGCCAGTGGATAGCGAGATACAATATTGCAGATAGGCACATAATTTACAGAAAACATGCTTTTGTAGGATGGGAGTGTTACCATCAGGTAAGAGAACACTATTTCATGTGCAGATCTACTGCCAGAGTTTTAGACATTTTAAGATAAGCCATTTGTAAAAATACTGATTGCAGGACGCAATTTCCAAGCTTTCTTTTTGCGTGCTTCTTCATCAGTGTGACAAAATTTTTCTGTCAGTACATGTTTTTGTAAGAGAAACCTGAACACATGAATTTTCTACATCTGGTCTAAACCAACTGTTTCAGAGTGGTCACAAATGGATTGCTAACTTCTAAACAGATAGCTTTTGGTTACAAACAGGCTCCCTATCTAATTTGACCAAACGAAGAGCATTGTATAGTGAAATTACAGCCACTGATTGTTTATATATATACATATATGTGTGTGTATACATGTATATGTACATGTACATACATACAAACCTATATGCAGCATATGTTTCTGAAGAGAATAATTACAATTGAAGACTCGGAGTTGAAAATGCATTCTGCAATACTACCTTAAGAGCTGCTGAGGCAAAAAACCTGCTAAAATACTGTTAGAAAGTGAATTAAAAAGGGGAAGTGGGACACAGAGAAAGTAATATTTAAAGGTTAATATTTGTCAAACTCATTTGTAGTCACATCTAAGGAGAATATTTGTATGAAAGAACATCATATACTGTGATCATAAGAAATCTTTCATTCATGGAGGGATTCTGAGCACTGCTTTCTTGGTCTCAAACTTATAGAAAATAGAGAGTTCCCATTGCACTGTAAGAAACTGAAAATAACATTTTAGGGGTGAGCTTCAGGTCAGAGTGGAGTGTCTATGAGTATGCACACAGCCACATTGAAACAAAGAACAAGGAGATAGCCTAATCAAGTACAAGCTAGGGTGTGATAGGAAACAAATATCAGCTTTTGAAAGAATCTTAATAAAACCTTCAAAACTTGCCTTGTTAATACTGGGTGTGAGATGGTACACTTCAAAGCAAATGTTAAGAGGACAAATATGTTAAGATAATAAGACACAGTCTCATAGTATCTGTTGAGATAGTATTCCAGAAGCAGCAGCTTAACAAATAACCTAGAGCTAACTCATTTTCAGAAATGAGCAGTTTAGATTCTGAATACAAATGGGGTCACAAACTCAAAACCATTCTTCTACTCCTTTAACTAGAAAAGCAAGGTAAATTGAAAAACTTAGAATGAATTCCTGCCTCTACATTAGGAAATTTCACTCAACTGCTTTGCAGCACACATTTTACTTGGTATTAGATGTACAAGTGATGACCTACAGAACTGGACAGGAATACAATGACACTACTGGATCCGTTCCTAATAATACCCAGTTTAATTTTTCACACATGCACAGCTGCCAAAGTATAAAGAGTTCATAGGTTTTCATAGGTTAGAACTTCAGTCATTCTTCCAAAGCAATTAATTGAGAAAATATCTACCTCTTCAAGCAATCAACCTGATTTCAGTGGGGAATGTTGGATCTGAGTCTATCTAGTACAATGTTAAGACAGTGAAACTGCAACTTACAGAAACTTCAGTGTGATTGGAATGATCTGCGATCCCTACAGATAAAATTCCCTGGTTTTCATTTTTCCCTTGCATAGTAGACCTTCTTTTATTACTTTAATGGCTACATTTAAGGTGGAAAGTGAAATGATTTTTAGGATAATGTTTCAGGGCCTGTTTCACAATGGTTTTTATAGAGCTGTAAAGCGCTTGCATGCACAGAGGAAAGAAGGTGCATTTTAGAAATAAAACTATTAAGTGACATTATCTTGCCACGGATCATTCCCTCTGGGATAGATGAACCATTTGAAAAGCATAACTGAATTGAATTAAATTAAATCATGATAAATTTTGATCTCCATCTTATCTGCACCTTCAGCATTGCGTGATGATCAAGAAACTAATAAAAGCATGAATGTTTATGTCTAAAAGCTTTTGTGTGATCATGCATTGTACAATGCCTCCATGTTATCTCCTTTATGGTAGACAATAACTTGAAAACAATAATCACCTCCTATAAAGGTGAATGGGCAGGTATGTCCCTTTATATAATTACCAACATACTGTCCATGAGTAGCAATTAATATTCCATATTGTTCCCCAGAAGATATGCCTTTGCTCGTAGTGGACTCAACGTCATAGAAAAATCTATCCTAAGTAAAATTCACAGAAACAACTTCATATTTTTTGCCTGGGATGCAGACTGCATGTACTGTATGTGTCATCTTTTCTTTTGTGCGAAGGCATTGAGAGAGACCTTGGAGATATGCCTATTAATAGCCCTGAAAAGACTTCACTGATTCTCTCCAAAGAGTTAGTAGAGAGTTAAATTAGTACACATTTCTGAAATACAGACCCCATCTCCATGTTGTAGGTTACTGGATCCAATGAGTGACCTGCACAAAAAGCATTGTTAATCTCCTGTGAAGTATATTGGTTCTCCTATCACACTTACGAATGCTGCCTAATATAGGAAACTAATATTACAACACAAGCACTCAGTAGGGAAACACCATTCCTGCTTTACAGATGCCCAGATGAGACATGAAGAAAGTAAGTGATTTTTCCAATGTCAAACAAGAAACCTGTATCAGAATGGAAGAAATCTAGGCCTTCTGAGTCTTGGCTGATTTGGCTGATTTCCTGAACAATCAAACTATTCTTCTGTTATGGCATGAGTAAACCTCTGGTTTCAGATTGGAACAGTAAAAGCATCAGTTCATCATGGTATGAAAAGCAAAAAAAGAGAAGAACTATCTGACACAGCACAATACAACCTGTACAGAGGTTTTCTTTTCCAAAATTATATCCTCAAAAGTTAAGCAATACAGTAATGAGGGGAAAAAAAAAAAGGAGCAAAATTAAAATTAAGTATCTTAGACAAAGAGAAAAAGACATTTCAACTGAGGCATGAAAATAAATGTAGATAATAATTATCACTAATGTAATGCTTTTCATCTTCAAAATTCTGTATAAATATTACTTTAAAAATCTTCACAATACCTGATGAGATGGGTAAATATTAAGCATAATATAGCAAGTTATAACCCTATACTATTTAAACCAATTTTCATTCCAGAATATCAAGGGGAAAAAAAAAAGGTTGGAAGGTTAAAAGAGTTTGTTTAAAGTACTTGAGCTGGCCTCATTCTGCAGAAAAAAACCACCATATACTACCACCTAAAATGACTGTAATTCTCACAGGCATAGATGAGCTAGCTTTAATAATCTACTATGGACTCAGCAGAAGCGCAGCAACAAGGGTTCAACAAGGCTACAAAGACTATTCCAGACACCAGGCAAATGCTATAAATTGGCCTGGACTGCATTCAGTACTGGATGGTCACTAACAGGATACAAGTCAGCTACCTTGTACAACGGGCTGTCACATGTCTAGAAGGTAGCACAGGCAGATCCAAAGCAGGGACCATATATGCAGAGCTGGTTCCAAAGCTTTCCTCCCACAGCACAGAAGCGACCAAGCAGACACACAGAGCAAGGCTGTTTCACATACTGCATTGGAGATGGAGCTTTTACACCTGCAGAGGCTGCCAAAATAATGTAAAAGGGCAAAACGGAAGGTGGCAAGTCTAATCAAAGACAATGTTTTGAGCTGAATAAAACACTTAACTGCATGGAAAATTCCATTAGGTTGATTAGATACTTGCCTTAGGGCCCTCTTAAAACAACAGTTAAAAAAAAAAAAAAAAAAAAAAAAAAAAAAGAGCTATTGCAATGCGGCTTAAAAATATTGGAAAACCAGGAAATGGAGCTTATTAGAGCTCAAATTAGATCCAAGATTTATGTGAAGAACATTAGGCCTCTTTAAAAGGCCTGCTTAATCCCTAGATGGTTTTTATTGTTTCTATTATTATTATTTATTTATACAGTGCCATAGGTATACATGGCACTTTACAGACAAATAAAAACAAACACGGGTCCTCCCCCAGAGAGTTCATAATACCTGATCCGGCAAAGAGTTAAGTACAGGAGTAACTTCATTTGGAGGACTAACCTCCCTTATAACCAATAAGATTTAAAAAGAAAATCAACTTACTGAGATGATTATCTCTTCCAGATGAGACTCTCTGTTCTCAGACCTTCAGTCTTAAGGCACAAGTGTAGAACTCCGTTCACAGGAATAACTACTTGAGTTTCTGTAGCCTCTGTTGAGCAAATCCTACATTGTTGTATATGATAAAGATAAGACAAAGCAGCAAAGAGGTGAAGCTAAACTAGCTTTGTACTGCTGAGCTGGCTTCAGTGAAAGCCTTCTACCAGTATTTATAATATCTTCTCAACTGGAGCAGCAAAATTAGCTGGTGTTTGAGAAACAGCTACATGACATGGTTTACTGCAAAACAGGGAAGATACTTCATGTTCCTTACTGTACTCTAGTGTTAATAAGCTGTTTCTTCAGGGGCAACTGGACAAATCTCTCTGCACTCTACAACTACTGAATCTAAACATTATTACAGTACACATATTATACTTCAGGTATAATTTTGAAGTAATGTATGGAAGCGTTCATTCTTATTTCATTGTGCAAAATAAGCACTTTTGGTTCCCATTAAAAAACCCAATATACTGGTGGGTTTTGTTTGGAAGATGAGGGGATCCTATTCTCTCTCTTACTGTCCTAACACCCTTATTTCTGTGAATGGAAAATTGGAACTACCTCAAGCTACTTCTCCTTTGGAGGGTAGTAATGACTACTCCAAATGTGCAACCCTATTTGCCTGCATATAAACTTTTAATAATGTTCATTAAATTTTATTAGAATTGTACGTGCAGCCAGATCAGGGTTACAAATTAAAACCTCAATCCTGCAAACACTTAAGGAGCTTTATTCATGTAGGCCAAAAAAATTTCTATACTCACACACTTAGACTGAATCTGTAACATAAATGCAATGCTGGTTTTTTTTTGGTTGTTTGTTCTTGTTTTTATCCTCATGTACTAAAAGAGCCCCAGATAGTCAAGGAAGAAATTATGTCACTAGTGCACAGAGAAAGCAAACAACTCTTCAACTCATTTGGAATTGTGCCTTTCTAAAAATTACCACTGTGTAGAAAAAATTCTGATGCAATAGACTTGGAAAAGTCAATGAACAAATGTATGCACATAATGCTATACAAATGTCCTGGTCAGAAGAGACATTAAAGTCTGTAGAAGTTTTGCAATAAACTTTATGGGCAACAGGATCAAACCTACAGAGTCTGATACAAGAGCACAGTGAAGCTAGTAAGAATTTCTCCATTGATAGGCTTTGAATCAGATGCAGAATGATCAACAGGACTGCAGATAAAGAAATAGCCATAAAAGCCAGAAAGAGTTCTTAAAGAAAACAGACGTGAGTGGCATAACATCAAGGTCAAACTCCATCACCCAGACAAATACGTGTGAAAGAGTTAGATCTCTTTTAGGATCAAGTACAGTATTTATGATTATTTATTTATCCTGAAGCAAAAGCTAAATTAATCCATTTATTTTAAAAAGTATGTTTTTATTACATCAAGTAATTTCCTTTGAAAACCAAAAATGTTTCCTAAAACCATTAGCAGTAAAACTAGATTTTTATTTGTTTGTTTCTGTCTGAGATGAGACTACATATCATGATTCATGCATAATCTGATTCCAAATGATCTTTGGTTTACAATTTGTTTCGTGCATTTTCTTATGTAAGCAGGGATGAATGTAGGCAGGCATGAATGCTGTATACTGTATTATCTTTTATTACATTTCTTTAGAAAATGCAATACATCTTATTTAACTCCCCAATGACATTCCAAATAGCCTGAGGAAAGCAGAGATAAATATGCATAGAAAGAAGGACAAATACACTGATAGGAAAAGATAGAAGATACGGACTTGCATACGGGTACGTTATGCACGTGTCATATAAGCAAATGAAATCATAATCTGACTTCAAGTTTTTGAATAAGCATAAAAACTTGACTTGATCTTCATCTAGTTTGGATGATAAATCAGAGTACTGACATACCATCACAGTTTGCTCTCCTGCCCTAACTAGATGACAAAAACTTCAGATCTTCCATTTCGGTTTATTGGTGTAGGAAGCCTCCATCACAATTAATACGCTTTTCTAAATACTAGCACCCTCCAGTGTGCACACCCAGTAACATACAACCCATCCCTTGCTCTTCAGTGAGCTGGAGCACTCTGAGCAGGAATGTGGATTAGGTGTAAAGGAGCAGAGGTTTTCATACACACCCAGGACTGCACAATTCCAAACTGTGGTGTTCAAAAAGTAGTGGAAGGACGTAAAGATCTGGCAATTCTCACAGTCAGAATAATTCGCATGAGAAATCACTGTGAAAAGTTGGAGCCTTACCTTTGGATCCACCCTTTTTAACCCCACCAGGTTTCCTAAATTCATTGTTTTTCTTTTTTCCACCTGCTGTTTCTCTGGCAGAATTGCAAATAGGTTTACATGAATGAAGGTCTCAGACAACCTTGACTCAATACAACCTACTTGATTCTTTTTGTCTTGACTTTGTCGTGCTATTCTATTGTGGTAAGTCACAGAATCTGAAGCCTTTCATTATGTTTAGGCAGGCATCTCCTCTGAATTCCTTATTGCTAATTATGAAGTAAAAAGGACAAAAGTTTAGGTCTTTCTTTATCCAATTACAAAGAATGTGTCCATTGCAGCAGGTGAACGTAGAGTAAGACTCAAAAGGTTATGTCCCACATAAATGATTTACAATAATTCCTGTTTTTCTTACTGTAATGTAGTTTTTATACTTGTTATTTTGGATTTTTAGTATATTGAATGACAGATGAAAATGTTAATGTTCAGAAAGTTAAAAGTCTGTTCCTCTCTGAATAATCCAGGGGTTTCTGTTTCTTTTATTCTTAGTCATAACTATGTTTCTATCTGCCTTTTTTTTTCCACTGTGTTGTGGGATTTTTAAAGTATTTGCAGTTATTGTTGATTTCTGCCTACCTATTATAGTATATTTTCATGCCACTTAAAGAAATAAAATTTCATATGGTCTATCTTTCCAAAACAGAATACTGCAAAAGCATTTCTTGTATTCACATACAGGAAAGATGAAATAGATAAAACATCTCTGAAGGAATTACCTATGGTAGTAACAGGGCTGTAAAGTTTGACCTTATGAAACAAATAATGTGATGACTGTTGGAAAGCAGACCATTGGAGGTCTATAGGATTTCAGGGTCTACCACAGTATACCTCTGAATACTCCTCTGAGATACAAAAGCTGTCTAACCTGTCCTGCAACTAAAATGAAAGTTTATTCCTACTAACCTACTCACAAATTTTAAGGGCAGCTGTGCCACATTAATCTTTGTGGAAGAGATCTGAGTACCTCTTCCATTCCAGAATTTCTCCTTTGACCTAATGTTTAACAAGAAATCAATTATTTTATTATCCATTTAATTATAATTAAAAAAAAATATATATATACTTCTCATCCAAAGGACTTGTCTACAAGTCACTTGAGGGAAAAATTAACATTTTTGTACTTCAAACTAACAGAAATAATTGAAAGGTGGTACTTAGTAAATATGATCACTGACTTGAACAGTATAAACCATATATATTTATAAAGGAAAAAATAATTTCCATTTTTGTCCTCCCAGAAGCAAAGATGTATATTTACTTTTGGTTTCAGTTCCAAATCACAAGGATGTTCAAGTGGAAAATGCACCTATTTTCAATTATGACAGTCTTTGGTGCTCACAGCTACTCTTCTCAAGTGATTTAACTTAACAGCAGTAGAGAGAAGTTAAGTAAGAGCAGTGAGAGATGACATCACATTTATCAGAATTAGCAAGGTGGCAAATAAGTACAGTAAGTTCAGATGAATGGATCAACAAATAAGTAATCTATGCTTTCCCATAGTTGCCTAACATAAATCACAAGAATAACAGCCTTTGGAAAATTCTCCTTGAAAACAGGAGTAATTTATTTCACAGTCTTGGGTTTTTTTTTGTGTATTCCTATCTTTTATAGCTACTTAATCTGAACAGCAATTTGACTTAAGTTTTAATGTGTCATGTGTTCTTTATAAGTACCTGCCAGTGTTGTTTCCCCCATACATATTCTACATCATACATACTTCTACATAACTACACACATGCAAAAAACTATGCCTATTGTGTCTAGAAATGATGAAAGTCTGTGTTAAAGATAATCTATGAATTTTGTTTTATTTCACTGATTAATATTTTCATTCGCTTACCATGTGTCAATAGGTTTAACCAACTTTTGTTTTCAACCAATAGAAAAATGCTCATAACTAAACAACAATGGTCTTTCATTTTAACATGTTTGTTACCGTTTTAAGCTGCAGTTCATAAAAGTCAGTAATAACAGATAAAATTACTCCTTTCCAAGAAAAGGCCTATTCCACTACAAGACACCGATGGATCCCTAACAGCACCATTTTGATAAGGAACCCTCTCAATGCTTGATTTAAGGATATTGGTGCAAATGACACCAAGGAATAAGTATTTCTTAATACAAACTGGTCTCTGCTTTATTGGTTCCATTAATGTTCCACTCAGTGTTCACAGAAGTGATTGCTCAGGGAGCTTGTTAAGTACAGTGAGAGGGAAGGAGAAACCATATCATGTTTGCATGGCACTCAGGTTGCAATTGTCATGTTGGCCGCATACTAAGCACTTCCAAGGCTAAAAACACCTGTTTTGGAGAACCCTTCTACAAAATAATGATATATGAGATGGATCTAGGGCTAGTTGCCTCTAAAAAGGTAGAATATAGAGAGACCTGTAAGATACATTTACTGTTTTGGTGTAAGAGACTGTTTGCTGCTCACCAAACTGCTCCTGTATAAATTGGGGTATAATCTTACCCAAATAGGAAGATGTTTGCATTTTGCAAATGGCTGTCAATAGCCTAAATGAGATTAAGACAACTATATAATTTATTTAGTCCTTCATCAGAAACAACTGGGTTTATATTCACCAGAAATCTACGTAAGGCCAACAATTATGGAGAAGACTAATAACTGTAAGGCTTTGTCTGTGCAAAGAAGAAATGTCAGTATTTGCTTGCTGCAAAAGGTCTGAAATTTGAGCTAGCAGACTTAGTCTGGTGCTGGAGACAGTTTGAAGGTATAACCCTCCTGTGAAAGCATGAGTTTGGTTTCTCCTGAACTGTCATCCTGAACTATAAGTTAACAGACATTTACAAAGACTTTTTAAAACCAAATATATGATTACTTAGGGTGACATTAGTATGATGAGAAAAACAATCC
Source organism: Picus viridis (assembly GCA_033816785.1). Classification (NCBI taxonomy): domain Eukaryota; kingdom Metazoa; phylum Chordata; class Aves; order Piciformes; family Picidae; genus Picus; species Picus viridis. Next base: position 4,345,304 of record CM066591.1, on the reverse strand, counting down.
TAATCTGAATACATAAACTAACAGACAGGAAGGAACGGATATGACAGACAACATAGAATTGGGATCCATTTCTATCACACAAAACCCTACCCATCTTCCTATCAATAGGGTGATTAAGCTTCATCAGCCATAACACAATTGTTGCCCTTGTTTATTTTTTGGTTTGTTGCCTCTTCTTTCCCACCCACCCCCACCACTGTTGAAAGTGAAGTCTGCTTTTCAAATGCAAAAATGTAGAAGTCGCCATCATTACAAGAAAAGCTACAAGTTCATTTCTGTGACATTAAAATTTAAAAAATCAAAAGAGGAAAAAAAAAAAAAAAAAGGCAAGGAAAGAGTTTAAAGCCTAGATGTTTAGACAGCCTAGCAAGCCCCCTTGTGACCTTACTCTGATATTTAACAAAACATTAATCTTCTTGCCAGCAATTATAAAGAATACAGTGATGTAGCTGGGGCTCAGTGAGTGAGTAATAGTAATTCCATTGTTCTCTTTTATTTATGCCTTGGCTGTACCAGGCAGATGAGGTAAGTTGGGGCTTTTTATATGTTATTATTCTGAACTGGCAATACATAAAGGCTGATTACACAAATATCTGTCTGTTTCTGAAGCACTGTTTCACACCTCCTTCCAGCTCATGATCAAAGCGTTTCAACATTTTATTATGAAATCATGAATCCCCCTTAGTTTGCATATGAATTATAGTCTTTTTTAAAAAAACCCCACCACTGGTGTACAACAGTGACAGTGCCTTTTGAACCAGGGAACAAAACAAGGTGTTACACATTACTTCTTGAAGGCAATGACTTGCTGAATAATTCTGGTTGATGAAGCACAGTCCAACCTTCCTGTTGAATAGAAAAGCCCTGCGACCAAAGAATTTTTTTTTCCCTGTGAACAGGCCAGTGATTTTGTTTCACTTGTTAAAGGCGGGGGAAAAAAGGGCAGTTCTATTAAGAAGCTGAGAAAACGTTGCCATGTAGCTGTAACTATAACAAATCTCAAAGAGCTTCCCTCGGCTTTTCTGAAATGCATTGGTTATACTAAAAAGAACAGCCAAGAAGGCAGCAAAGCAGTCCTGGGTGTTATAAGCAGGTGTCCTGCACTTCTTGAAAGAACTTTAAAATGCTTCCTGCATTTCAAGGATCAACTTCATTACAAAACTCATGATGCTCAATCTCTCTACTTCAAAACCGGGAGTTCAAGAATCCACACTGATTTTTTTAATCTCTAAGAAACCCACATTTCAAAGCCCCAGAACTGTGACTCAGTGATAAGACTTCCACTGACTTTTACAAGAACATTCAGTTGCAGATGTTCATGAGAAGATGCATGTTCCTCTACGACATATATACCTAATCAAATGCCAACTGTTGTTCTTTTACCATGAACCTGCACCATGATTTCCCCTCACAGGAGGCAGAGAAAGCTGTAATTCCTATGAAATATATTTATATCCTAAGGATTTTTCACATTTGTTTTACAAATACAAATACAAAAGGTGAGCAACCTTATGAAGAGAAGAGCCTTTTTATTAGGTTTTGCTGTCACTGATCTGTAAGTATTAATTTTGTTGAAAGTTGTGTCATTTGTGTCACTTCAGTCAGAGCACTGTTTGGTCTGTAATTACTGACCTCTTCTATTGGTAATGACATCCTTTTCCTCTGTTCACTTCTCTGTATTGGCAGAGACAGATTCAGCTCATCTTTATAAATCTGGTAATGTCATCAAATGAAAATTTAAGGTGGAGGGTAAAGAGAAATTGCTTCTATGTTTCATTACCCGCCTAAAGAAGGATTTAAATTCTGATCACAGCAGTTCCATACAGCTGTACAGTGAAAGATCATAGAGGCAAGACAACAAACTAGCTAAGCATACCTGATTTGTTAAGGCCTCCCCCAACCCAGATCATCAGTTTTCTAAACAGCTAAAGGCTTAGCTTGTGACACTGAGTAGCATTTTCCTCTTGGAGCAAACCCATGGAGGTTGTCCAAAACCAAATTCAACTCAATGGCAGCTAATGTGACATGGCGATGTACTACTAGTGGTACAAAGCTGTCAAAACTCATACATCTCTGGTAGGATGATACAATCTGTTTTGCCAGCCAGTTCAGTATATTTGAAACATTTAGCAAAACTGACTACCACTTCAGACTTTGTGTGAAATAATTTTGCATACTCATCCTTGACTTCATGATAATTTTTTCAGTACAGTGTCAATCTGGGTTGGTTTTAGATTCTGCAAAAATCAGTGTGCTGCATATATGAAGCTCACAAAGGCAAGAATTTGGAGTTGAGCCTTAAGCTCTGTCCATAATTTAGTTCATTGTTACAGCACATCTGAGATATGTAAGACCTACAGCAGCTTTGAAGCTCCTGTTCCCACACAATAGGGGTGAGTTAAGGATTGCATTTCATGTTTGGTTTGGGTGCCTGTGCGAGCTTTAAGGAAGATATTTGATGTTATCTGAACATTTTATGATAACATTGAAGAAAAAGTATTTTGGAAAAGTAATAAAATCCTCTCTCAAACTAAGATACACTAAAACTACCTTAATGTATCATGCAAGTTGTTATGTGAGATCACACCATTCCTCTGATCTATGTATTTACAGAGTACTGAAAACCATAAGAGGTAAGAAAAGGCGCTTGTGGTTGGTTCTGTAAGAAGGACATTTTTTGATCTGAGAAAAATTATTTTTCAGGACAGACACTTACATGATCTACCCAGTAAATTTCTCCTTCAAAAATTAATTCTATGAAAGGAAATTTATCAAAGATGATATTATATAATGTGGCTCTGCCCAATTTTTTTTTTACATTATCTCAACAGTTATTTTTTAGTCTTAGGAATTCCAGACTTTATTGGATAGATGCTACATTAGCTATAATTTGATGGATCAGAATGACAAGTGCTTTAAGAAGCACTGCTGTATCACATATAGAAAATTCATTACCATGGAGCACCTAAATAATATTAAACCTATAAGGAACAATACCATAACTAGACGCAGTTAACAAAACAAGCTTCATTTGAAAGGCTTAGGAAATCCTTGTTCTTTACCTCTTTACTTAGCAGCACCTAAGTGTATAGAACACGTGAACCTTCCGTATAGTTTGTAAAAACAATACTTGCAATACTATCAGTACAAAATTAAGCTACAGGTTGCACACATCTTGAGGTATTCAGAGTGAAAAAGGCTACCCAGGAGCAAAATGATGTTGTATTATGTTGATGCAATTAACATGCCATATCATTTGTCATGGAGGCCCACGTAGCCACACACTCTGCCTCCCAGGAAAATCTGATACTTTTGCAGGTTTAGCTAGAGACAAGTGATTGTGGTTCTAGGTCATGTAAGACGTAGAGTATTTTAGTTGAATGCTGCTGACTTGAGGGCATCTTTAAGAATGAAAGCAGAGCCACAAGCTCAGCACAACTGGTAGAAAACTTAGAGCCTGATTAATTTTAATTTCAGGTATCTGAATGATCAGGGCAAAAGTACTGTAATGAGCTCTTACTGCCCCGAAGCAAAGCTGCAAGTAATAGTGGTTTAAGAAAAATACTCTGAAGAAAAAATTAGGTGGAACAGCATGTTCTTCTGGGAGTAAAACAACCTTCAGCTTCTTCAGAGTAGGTAGAATTGCTCTGTGATGGCTCTAGCCGCACTAAAGTTGGCTGAACTTCTTTCTAAAGAAAGCTGTTACAGTTCGAATGTTCCTGCTACTGGAACGCTGAAGAGGAATTAGGAGAGAGCTAGGTATACCTCTAATTTTGGAAAGTGGTCAAGGGAAAAATGAAGGAGAGGATATAAACACTGCCTGTTTATCATGCATGTATTCTCTCTCTCATTTTTCTGAGAAATGTTGCTGTTGTGCTTCCCCTTGTCTCTCCAGATGCACAGTTTAGTAAACTTGTGCTAAAGGGGATGAGAAAGAAATTATATGTTTTGGATCTAACTTGGCATTCTACCTTTGAGACTTGTGCTGTGTGAGGTAAGCTTAGCTTGCCTTGCACTTGTTGCTGCCACATGAAATATAGAGTAGTGTTACACTCTCATGTCTTTATTCTTCCATATTTGGATCCTTCTAGTTCTACTTGTCAACTGCATTTGATGCACATTTCCAGATTCTGTGCTTACTGTGTGAATAGTAAGTCTAGGGTCAGCTTCAAGTCAATTATTGTGACATCTCCCTGACGAACTTGCTACCGCTCCTCTTTCTAAGTAGGAGGCTGATAAGAATCAAGTAACTGATGTGATTTTCTGTTTTCCTCCAATTTTTCCTGTAACCGTGGTGTTTGTTACGTTCCATGAATTCATTCCCATAATTCACGCTAATGCTCAGTTTACAAAGCCATTTTGCAGTACCATGCAACTTCACGTCGTCTCAAACACAGAAATGACTTGGCAATCACACAGAGACAGATACCTGACTGGCATGAGCAGGGAGGTAAATATTAAGTATGCAGCTCCAAAATCAGCCATATGTTACACTGCTGAGCAGAACAACTTTTAAATACTGTTAAAAGCTAAACTCTAAGTGCACAAATAACTATGGGATTAAGCCATCCACTATTTTTGAAGATATCTTTTGTCTCTGTAGCATCTGTTTTCATTATGAACTCATTTTCTTATCTATTCTTGTGCCTGTTTCTTAAATCAGAATACTTGACAAATATTTTCACTGCCTTACGTAAATAATCAAAGTCTGAAAATAATACTTTCAATATGGTTAATTCATTAGGAAAATGAAAAATACATTTGCTTCCAATGTAATTTATATATTACTTTGGAAATTATGCTAATATTTACCTATATAATCTCAGCAGCTTCAAATTAACAGTAAGGTGTACCAGTGAAAAATCAAGTTACATGCACTTTTAATAAATTAAGATGCTATTTTTTAACTGATGCACATTCTTCCCAGTTGTGATGGGACTGATGCAAGAACATCCCTTCAGTCAGATATTCCTCTCTCAGACATTTCCTCGCTGTTTTTTGCCAAAGTCTATTGTTAATTGTTCATAAAAGGCCTTCCTAAGGACTGATATGTTGCATGGGGTCCTAAGTATGCCTCTCTTTACTCATGCTGAGATCATATCTACTCATTTTCTATCTCTTCTCCAGGTTCTGTGCCACAGTCCTTTCCTTTTTGAAGTTTCTACTTTCATAGATGACTATTACTTTCTTATATTTAATTCCTCCTAAGTGCTGTAATTTCCCAAATGTTTTTAATTCCATAAGCTGTTTCCTGTGATCTTCTCCAGACTACTTCTCAGCATGGTTTTTAGTTTTCTCTGGGGCTATTTTTTTTTTACCCACCTCTTCCTCTCCTCTCTTCCCTCAGCATAAAACAGCACTGGCCTCCTTCAGCCATAGCTCATTTGTCTGTTTAGCATCTGTTTGTCATTCATACCCCTTGATGTTATAACACTCATCTTTTTCATATTCTCATCTATAGCCCACTGTGAATACTTGCACAGTGCTTAGAGTCATCATAGAGCATTTAGTTCTATTTCTTCAGATAGGATATTTGCCTCCTTATCTTCAATAATTTTTTTCCTCAGGAAGTTTCAATTTTGTCATCACTATTTTAAATTTACTGTTTCCTGCAGCTGATCTTTAATTAGAAAACTGTAATGGGACAGTATATTTGCAGATGCCTCACTTATCCAGCCTACAATTATAAGAATCCACTTCTAAACACAGAGTTCATCAGATACCAAAATGCAAGCCTTCCATTGCTTTTATTACAGGTAAGGGAGCTGACTGAAAGCGTCCTATTTTGTCCCAATATTTAGAACTCGCGAATACCACAAGCAAACTGGTATAGCTTCATGGAAATAAAAAAATACACCAACACTGTAAAATTAATTTGGGGTACAACAAATGGTATGTAGTGGCCATGCTCTTCTATCTACTCCATTGCTCTGTACAACTGTGAATCAACGCAAGCCAAACAAAGCAAAACTTTTGCACAGTGTTCTAGAGCTAAATGAGTTTTGACCATTGCTCTGAAGTGATTATAATCAGTATGTAATTTTGGCAAAACTTGAGGGCTGGGATCGTATATGAAGGTCCAGTTGTGAAATGTAATGCTCTCACTTTTCATATAAGCTAAGCCAGCTTACAAGCTGTGTGTCTGACAGATAAAGGGAATACAAAACAGATGAGGAGAGCCCAAGGTAACACTGAGATGGTAATGGCTAGTGTAATAAGCAGTGCTACTGCACCTCAACTGCTTGGTTATGCTTAAACTAATTTAATAACTGGTACCATGCCAAGACAAGGAATTAATAACAGTACGGTAATTGATTGTATTCTCTCTTTTGTAATTTACTCAGCATCAAAATATTTGTTACAAACATATTTATCGTGTACTCTCTTTTGGACACGCCATATGTTCTACTTATGATGTAATAATTTGTGTTTGGGTTGGCTTTTTCTACACTGCTGTATAAAAAAGGCTAAAGCTGAAACTGGAAAAAGTCACTAGATAGCAGTGCTGAATGTAAGATCAATTTCATAGGAAGAAATTCATGCCGGTAATGAGAAGTTTGCTCTAATGAAATGAAGGAGATCAAAGCTGATAGAAAGCAAAGCTATGTAATGAAATAGTGATTTAAGAAGCCTGAGACATTAATTTTATTTCACTGTAAGATAGGTTACTTGCCTGACTGTTTGGTATTGTTTATTCTAGTGTCTGTACATGGTTTTGATTATATTAATTAGATTATTGGCCAAATTCTAAACTGTTGTAAATCAGAATTGCTGTTCTGACTCCAGTGAATGACAGTGACTTGTACCAGCTGATTATCTACCCTTCAATGCCTTACAAATGCAGGACAAAGATTTTGGAGAACTTCTAAAAAGTTAGCTTGTTTGTGAAAATGCTATAATTTCTTGCAGTTTTGCAAATGGATAGAATTTCTTGCTGTAAATACTTTAATTAGTATTATAAAATGAATTGAAATTTAATTAAAGATGAAAAAAAGCACAGTGGAAATTTGTAAAAGGATAAAACCAGCAAGAAACACTCCCAGATTTGAATGGCATTTTAACAGTAATCTGAACCAACATCTGAAATGTGTTATATAATTTTAAACATATACTAAAAATTATTTTCTTCCAGCTTAGAGCAAGTGCAGACCCAATAGTTGTCCCAAAGCATTTAGTTATTCTCCCCCTCAATCTCTAGATGTAAACAAACAAGAATGTTAATTAAAAGTTTTACTTCAGGCAACAACCTTGTCAAAGTAGTTAAACAGGGTTAGAATCACAGAACTGTCAGGCTTGGAAGGGACCTCAAGATCATCTAGTTCCAAACCCCCCACCATGGGCTGGGACACTTTCCACTAGGATCAGGTGGCCCAGAGCCACATCCAGCTTGGCCTTAAAAACTTCCAGGGCTGGGGCTTCCACCACCTCTTTGGGCAACCTGTTCCAGTGTCTCACCACCCGTATGGTGAGACTCAATCATCAGAAGGTAGAGTAACCTCTAGAGAAAGCATTCATCATGTAAATACATTAAATTTATTCCAGTAGTGATTCTCCACCAATTTGAAACCAATACCTTAGTATATTACTGATAAATTCTACATTAGCTCTTAATAAGACAATCAAATGTGTGTTCATTTCTTTGAATGAATATAATGAACACAACACTTTTCCAAAATGCATATGTGATACCAAGTATCTGGACAGGTTTTAATCAGACATTGTGGTACCCTTAATTCCTTAAATTTTCCGTGTTTCTCAGAGACTGTTGTCAGTGGCAGTTTGTGCATTTTTCTCCACTATGACTGGAATTTTACCAGGGTTCATGTAATGCTAAATATAAAAAGGGATAGGCAACCTTGATTTCTAAAAGGGTGTTGGCTTACCTAGTATGCAGGCATAGTGAACATGAGAGCAAATAGGCTATTAAGCTCTTTGAAACAAAGGAATATAAATTCAATAGAATTTACCCGGGTAAATCTAAAGTATTTCTTAGGGTCTGTATCTGGATATACACACTTTTGGTGCTGGACACTGGACCTAGACATTTGAGCAGGGAAAGCTATGGTGTTTTGACAGTGTGGATGGTAACAGGCCAGGACTTCAAGGTACATCATGGAGGCACCTGCTTTGAAGTTTAGCCTCAGCCAAAGAGATCTGTTTGACTTCAACCAGGAAAGCATTTGTGTAAGTGAACAGCCCCGATGACAAGAATAATCCCTCCTGAACCCAAGAAAAATCCACTAAGATGGAATACCCTATTCTGCCAACCCACTGAGATCTCTGGCACCATGTATTGATGCCTCCATGAAAATCAGTAAAGTCTCTGAGGAGGTTGATCCCTTTATGCCTACTGTACTCCAGTGGCACTCACTGGCCTTGAATAGTCTTCAGAGACACAGAGAAGCTGAGAGCTTGTAAGGTCAGTTGATGGAAACACACTCTACCAGAACCTGAGTGCACTCAACAAGATACAGGAATAAAGGACCTAAGGCACAACAGAATGAGCTACTTGCTCTGCAGATAACCCAGTCCACTGCTATTGGAAGCAACATTTAATCCAGATTATAAATGTAAAAGCTTAATTTAAAAACTTCTGTCTATTTTGCCTGAGCCTGGATAAGCAGTAATATTTTGAAAATTTATTGATAGTATATATTATTTACTTATTTTTTACTTATTTACTTATATATTATTTACTTATTCTAGGTGTCTCTAGCAAACAGTCTCTGATATATCTACATTCAAAAGGGAAAGTTCCCACAGAGAGAGCACAACCATGTTCTTAATGCTTCTGGATCTGGTCTGGACACAGGTTTTTTTCTGATATACAGTGGTAATGTCACTATGGTTCTGCAGAACTGTCATTAGCTTATCAATTGTTATTTTCACAGAATCACAGAATATCTTTAGTTGGAAGAGGCCTTCAAGATCACCTAGTCCAACCTTCAACCCAGCGCTAGGTGCCCACTAAACCACGTCTCCTAGTACTTAACTGAGCACATACAACATTACATATTCTCCCACTTTCTATTTTTGCATTATATTTGCAAGATGTAGGAAAAAAATTAAATGTCAGTTTGACACAATGCAGTGATGGAGAAATGCAAAAGGAGCAACAACGAAGTTTACAATTAAAACAGATACTCAGATAGTCTGTAATACACGTGAATGCTGTCAAGGCAGTCTACTTTATATTCAAGAGAACAGTCATTCAAAAAGAGGAAACTTTTTTCATGGATGGGTTTCATAAAGAGAGGCTGAGGGAGCTGGGGTTGCTTAGCCTGGAGAAGAGGAGACTCAGGAGTGACCTTATTGCTCTCTACAACTACCTGAACGGAGGTTGTGGACAGGTGGAGGTTGGTCTCTTCTCCCAGGCAGCCAGCACCAGAACAAGAGGACACAGTCCCAGGCTGCTCCAGGGCAGGTTTAGGCTGGATGTTAGGAAGAAGTTCTATACAGAGAGAGTGATTGCCCATTGGAATGGACTGCCCGGGGAGGTGGTGGAGTCACCTTCATTGGAGGTGTTCAGGAGGAGACCCGATGGGGTGCTTGGTGCCATGGTTTAGTTGTTTAGGTGGGTTGGATTGGTTGATGGGTTGGATTCAATGATCCTGAAGGTCTCTTCCAACCTGGTTTATTGTGTTGTATTGTAATTTTGAGTAAGTTCTAAATAACAAATTAATCAGGTTGTCTAGTATTTTATGTTTTCAAAAGCTGGTTTTCAATGAATTCCAAATAAAATAAAAGCCATTTCAATTTATTTTGCTGCTCTATTTTTCCCTTGTGGGATCTTATACCTCTAAACTGATATAAAAATATGATATTACAAAAAGGCAAAGCTCGACTTCATAGTAAAATAAATATGCCCATTTGCTCAGATACTTAAGTGAAACCTAACTCTGTGTGTGTATGTATATTTAGGTAGCTGCCTTCAAAAAAGAACCTACGTGCTACAGTTAGCAATGTATGGAGGATTTGTACAGGCTCAATATAACTCAATATGCAAGTTCAAATGGACTTGTGTTCTTCTGTAATTTATGCCTTTCTTTTTAAGACAGTATGTCCTAATGTTTTCCAAGAAGAGATGGATAACTTAGTCTTTTGGGCACTGATCCATTTTACACATTTCCTGATCTGCCCTTGTGTTACTGGAAAGCTTATTCCATGTGAAAGCTCAGTTTGTATAAGAAATAAAATCAATTCAGTAGAACACAAACGTCTGTTGCACAAATATATTTATACTGTGTTACACAGAAATGCTGACGCTTATCGGTATCATTTCGAAGCAACCAAATAAACTCCTTGTAGTGGGCCATATTTCCAATGGGTATATTTACATAACATTTGCATTGAACTCAGGACAGCATGCTCTCTGTATAATGTTTCAAATAGGAGTGCTAAAATGGAGCATTTTTTCCCCACTGAATGAAGATTTTTGTTTCTGGCAAGAGTTTTGGAAGATAATGTACTTGTTAGCCAAAAAGCCCATTCAGAAAATAACCTTACTCCTACTTTGATGTACAAATGTAACAGTTTTTTTCAGAAGGGATATGACCCATCTTGTTTTTACACATTATATTTTAAACATTTTTTTTTCCCCCTAGTGTAAAAGATACTTATTTGAGTGAAAGGCTTCTCCAGGGATTATATTTTTCTTCTTTTCTTCCTAGATTACCCTTAAGAGGAATGAACTTTATCTTTTCAGGAAGTTAATATTTTTTTTAAATTTAAAATGTGAAATCTTGTGGAGTTCCAGGGTTAAGTGCATGGTTTCAAAGCTGATATGCTTTGAACATATGGCTCTCTTATTTCTAGCTATATTTAACATTCTTTTATCTTGAAACATTTTGCTCAGTTTCTCAGAAATGCAATTTGTTTAAAAAAAACCCAACTTTTTGAGAATCAAGTCTCCAGCAGGACTATCTCTTTCCTCTATTTATACACAGGACACAATCCTGGCAACAACTTAATCAAGCTGGAGAAATTCCACCTGGTCTAAGTGTCCCACAACCAAACTGGTTGTGTGTTCCAGAAGATGGTTCACTACCAGATGGCAACTGAGAGTCTCTTGTATTTTTCTTTGCATTAAGGGAAATAAAAGCATTCACAAAAACGTTTTACCTCAAGAGGTGGGCCTACATGAATCCACTTTAAGCTTGGCCTTGCTCTCAGAATGCTTTATATTGCAATTGTTTTTAAAGGGCTTGTCTACATTTTGCCTGTATCTGGGTTTAAACTATAGCAGTTATTCTGTCACGCAGTGACCCCACCCCAGCAAAGAAGGGGGACTGGGAAAAGAGACTTGTGAGTTGAAATGAAAACAGATTTAGTGAAACAGCAAAAATAATATTTATACTAATGCAAATATGGATTATACAAAGTTAACTCAGCCCACTGAACATACACCAGTGTTCAGGAGCAGAAAACTCAGCACTTGTTAGGCCACACAGAGTACTGTGTCCAGTTCTGAGCCCCACAGTTTAGGAAAGATGTTGACTTGTTGGAATGTGTCCAGAGAAGGGCAACAAAGCTGGGGAGGGGTTTGGAGCACAAGCCCTATGAAGAGAGACTGAGGGAGCTGGGGTTGCTTAGCCTGGAGAAAAGGAGGCCCAGAGGAAACCTTATTGCCATCTACAACTACCTGAAAGGAGGCTGTAGCCAGGTGGGGGTTGGTCTCTTTTCCCAGGCAACCAGCACCAGAACCAGAGGACACAGTCTCAAGCTGCACCAGGGGAGGTTTAGGCTGGATGTTAGGAAGAAGTTCTTCACAGAGAGAGAGACTGGCCATTGGAATGGGCTGCTCAGAGAGGTGGTGGAGTCAACCTCACTGGAAGTGTTTAGGAAGAGACTGGATGAGGCACTTGGTGCGGTTTAGTTGATTAGATGGTGTTGGGTGATAGGCTGGACTTGATGATCTCAAAGGTCTTTTCCAATCTGGTTAATTCTGCTCTATTCTAAAATGGTGAGTCCCTCCATGGATAGTGACTCTTGAGAGAAGCAGGAGGAACCTCCATCTCAGCAAACTTCCCACATTCTAATGAGCATAATATTTATGGTATTATGGTATAATATTTATGGTACATCTGTAGCCAACTCAGGTCAGTGGCCCTGGTCGACTCCAAACTCCTAATGACCCGTAGACCATGACTGGCTTAGGATTCTGTCCCAGTGAAACCAGGACAGCTTCCAAGGTCGGGCTGGGATTCCTTGTGAATCTGGCAATAGTAACTTAATTCTAGATGATATACATTTAATTAATAATTTCATTTAAAAAATGCCACTCCTGGACATTTTCCAATTAAAAGTTTCATTGAGGGATCAGACCTACGAGATACAAAATCTAAGCAACTCAGCAGAAAATATTTCAGTGTTTTATAGTAACTCAGAAGAGAAATGCTAGAACATGTTTCTGAGAATGATGCTGTTTCCCATATTAGGAAAGAACTGATCTCGAATAACGATAAAGCATTCTGAGAGGTACAATAATGAAAATATGCACAAACTGGACTTTAAATATGACTAGTACCATCTCCATTAATAAAAGTGTTCTGTTAAGCAATGCAGATGAGATCCAAAGTGTTCACCCCTAAGAAAAAGCAATACCTCTTGTCACATAGGTATGATATTACAGAGCAAGATAAGGCTACTTAACCTATTAAAATTACAGGAAATAAAGAACTCTTGAAGATACTTATAATCAGGATACTCTTTAAAAAGCAGAATTAAGTGCCACCTACTTCTTGTTCCGAGTGTCCCATCCAATCAGTTCTGCCCTCATACCTGTGCAAGAAGAAAATGGGAAAATTAAGGTTTTGGGAAAAAGCAGGCATCCAGTCTGGGCTTATCAGACACAGGAATGTGGCAGAACTCCCCCATCTCGTAGATCCCAGGTGAACAGCCACCACCTAGATATCTTCGGTACCAATTATCTCAATTTAATAGAACTATGAAGTTTTTAATTTGCAATTTCTTCAATTATGTAGAGATACTCTACCTTTATTGAAGAAATATTTTTACAGTATTTTACAAATTCAAAATGAGCTTTCACATAGGAGGGAATAAACCTAACATTTTGTATTCTAGTGCAGAGTCAGCTTCCTTAGACCAATCTGGTTACAGGTTGGACTCGATGATCTTCAAGGTCTCTTCCAACCTTGGTTATTCCATTCCATTCCATTCCATTCCATTCCATTCCATTCCATTCCATTCCATTCCATTCCATTCCATTCCATTCCATCACTATAAGCTGGATACAATGAACTTGTTTTCAAGAAAAAAAAAGTTTTTAAGGAAGCTAAGAGGATTTTATGAACTGTTCTGGTTTTAATGAGATGATATTTTCTGAAGAAAGACATTTTCTCAGATTATTCTTAACATTGCTCTACAAAGGAAAGATTTGTCATAAGAAAAGGTAGTTAAGTCAAATTCTCTGCTAATGCATGCTGTACAGCTCCTTACTTCCTGGACTGTTCCACCGAACTTAATAGAAATACTCTGCTGGAGAACTACTACTCAGCATGAATAATTGTGAAATTTTGGTGGCATGAACTTGTCATCATTGTCTCAGCTCAGTGATCTTTGGGACAATATATTCCACTATGGCATTCTTACAGCAAAAAAACATAGCACAAAACTTTTAAATAACTACAGATTACATACTAAGATTGATTTTATAGTACCATTAGGTCTATTGCATGCATGTACCTTAAAACCTAATAATAACAACAATTTGTAAAATTGGAAGTAAAAGCCTAACTAAGATGACTATGGCATAAAAATAATGATGCTAGACTACTATGAGGACGGTTCAAAAGGAATATCATTTATCTGTGAGAATTAAGTCTGTGCTGCTAATAATTTTATTAAATAGTAAACCTGTACAGTGGAGATTTCTGATCATGAAGTATATTGAAATTTACCTTAAGGAGAGATGGCTACTCAGAGACAATATTATTTGTAAATCATATTTCTTTCTTGCAATGTATACACTACCAGAAATATTTAAAGGGGTGCTGATATTGAGAAATTAGTAGTGATCAAAAGAAAAACACCATCACTAAGAAAATTAAGCATTGAAATCTGAAGAAAACAGTAAACAAGAGACTGAACCTTTAACTTGGAGTACCGCTTCCTAATAAACACATACAGCAGCAAAATCTATTTTAATTGCATATGGGGACTTTGCCTGAATTATGCCCAGGCACATGACTAACCACTACCGAGTCCCCTGTTGGGAGTAAAGGACAAAAAGGGATTTCATTTGGCTTGTTGCCACTTTTATCAGCAACAATAAGTCACTAGTCACAAAACAAGAGTGCCCCACATCAATCCAGTCATACCCTAGAGAGGCTCTGGCTGGCAGCAGTTCCAGGCAGCTCCAACTTCCCTGTGCTCGGGACTGCCAGCCTTTCTCTGTGGCAGTCGTTCCCTCTTTTTACCTATCTTCCTCATTGTTCTAGATTGTCTTCCCTTTAAAAGATATTGTATAGCAAGGAGTGACTATTTAAGACTCCAGGTCACGAAACACTGTCCTGATTGTGGAGCAGTTGTATTTTGTGTTTCATAATGGTACAAGACCTCACTGCTTCTGGCAACAGCAATGTGCAAAACCCTATTACATCATGAGTAGGCACAGAGCAATCAACAGTTAACTGTCTGAATAAAGGACAAAAACTATCACTGGGCCCCAGACAAGGGCCACACTAAAGGATTTGGGGGGGTTCTAATTCTTTAAGAGCTTACAGGGCTTAGAGATCCTACGAGAACTGAATTATATAGTTCTTGTAAGCATATTGACTAGCGTATTTTGAAGATCCCATAGATGTCGGCAGAGTTTGATCACAAAATCAAGAGATCTGATCAAACTGGTGAACAGAAGACAAGAAAAAAAAATCTCAGATACCTAGAAACTCTGGTTTGGTGAGGAACAAACGGTGGAGAAGATCATTTGCAGTACGAGATTTTCAACACGTTTTCATGTATCTTTACAGATGAGGAGGGAAGGAGTTAAATAATGCAGTGTCACCTGCCAGCATGACCTTACCAGCCTCCCCCCACCTTCTTATTTCCTAGTTTGATCACACTGTTGATCAAAATTACATTTTATCAGTTTCCCCAAGACTTAAACAATGTTCAAGTAGCATCTAATAAAGAGAGTTCATTGGGACGTTACTCAACATTTTGTATACTTGCACTGGAACTTGTTCTTCTCTTTTCCAGTGCAAGTCTAAATCTTTCTTGGGTGGAACAGAGAATCTTTGGCTTGGTGTTCTATAAGAACATAGGAATACTCTGTTAATTTTTTATAACTTTTGCAAATAATCTCAACACAACCACTGTCACTTTTCTTATAACACAGTATTGATTTTAGAGCTTTTAAGATTTGTATGAGTTCACCAATAAATTTAGCAATAGCATCCTGATGGAAAATAAATAAAACAAAGGAAAAATAGTATGTGAAATCTAGATACATCAAAACCAACATATCAAAATCATTAAAAAACTCTTAGGCTTATCATTTACCTATTCTGCATTTTTATCACCACTGTTCAATGAGAAAACAGCTGAATTCAACCATCTGTACCTTCCTTTGGAATTATGTCTGAAATGTTTGTAAGTAGTTGATTCACACCTTTTCAAAGTGCCCTGAAAACACAACGCACGCTTGTGTAAGAAAAAAATAAACTAGCTGGCACAACAAACACTGTTTTATATTTGTAATGCTATCTAGATCATCACTGCATTGGCTTCAGATAAGAAAAGATATTACATGCATATTGTCCTAACTACAAAGAAAAAGATAACAGAAAAGCTGTAGGTTGTATTTCCCTGCTGTAATTAATAATGCTCACAACAACATAAGTAATGCTAATTCCTTTAAATAATCTGGATCTCACCATTGTGTTTTATGCCTGTGTTTCAAAGTGTTAAGAGCAATTTCAATATCAATAAGGAAAACGTAAAAATAAAAGTTAAGAATAAAATGAGACATCCTAGGAGGTAAGTCTTTAATGGAAAGAAGGATGGGAAAGCCAGGGCCCATGCACTTCCACTAATGCTGACACCTCTGCCTGGTGAAATTATTCTTCATCACGGGAAGAGCACACAACTTAAGAGTAAGTGTTCTTTGAAAATGAATCAGTTCTAGGTCTTATGCAAAATGTTACTATTATGCATTCCAAATATACATGCATTTAACTGTTTTTGTAATAATGTATCCTGAGCTTGAAAACAACACTATGCCCAAGTATTTAATACAAGAAATGTTAAATATACATAATTGGTTTATGCTTAGTTTTCAAAAACTTCCTTAAAGATTTCTTCTGTCAGTTTCTCTCTCTCAAAGGGGACAAAAAAAAAAAAGATAGGAAAAGAAAAAGTTGTCTAGCCTCCAAGGCAACCTCAGTAAAATCAATGACATTATGCAGGTAGAAAGGACAAAAATGTGGACTCTGGATTTCAAATAGTGGTCACACCATTAAGCCTGGCACAAGAACCTTTTAATTTAAATGTAATCTCCAAAAGACCAAATTACCAGCAACATGTTCTCATTAATTCTTGTAAGGGATGCTCAAGCTTTGACCCCTTATTGTTCTGCTTATCGAGAAGTGGCTGAGTCATAGTATTAATAAGCCATCAGTCATTTAAGTGGTCATTCACTGCTGGGTTGGGGAAAAGATAGGCTCATCCTTTTGAAGTGGGAATAGGCAAGCAAGGCTGCTGTAATAGGCTGTGATTATTTTCACTATGAATGCTCCCCCAGCTTTCAAAAATTAAAAGGAACACTCATTTTCCTGCTTGAGTATTTCTCACACTGGCAAAAAATGAACACTTTGAAATGTAAATGATTTAATCTCTGCAAACGCCTGCTTCAGAGGGGAGGTACAGCTTCATTTACGAAATGAAGACATTTTAGGAAATGATTATCATTGTAAAATTGAGGCCAGCAGGGAGCCTGAGTTCAAACTCTTAGAATATCAGCAGTGTAACAAGTTTGATCTTCCTTACTGCATTGCTTGCATTTGCTTCTCTGGGTTCCAGCAGAGAGCCATTGTCAGTCAGAACTTGTTCCCACTCATTTCCCTTGGTCAAATAAAACAGTTATGCTTATTATTTAGAGTTAGCCTAATAAAATTCAGGGCAAGACTGAAAGTAAAAAAGGGAGTTCAAACTTATTGTTATTAATGCATAAGCTATGTATTTTCAATTTAGAACATTAAAAGGTTGACAGCACTGAAGGCAATTTATTCTGTTAATGTGTAATTCAGGCAACAGCATTGGGTAGTATTACTATACTGTCCTACCAATGTTTGGGAAGGAGACCACCCATAATGGTGAGAGAATATTTCATTTAGAATTTAAACATCAAGTCCTTAATCTCTTTTCTGCAACTTCCAAATAGAATGACAATTATTACTGGTGGCTGCATAGAGTTTTATGGTATCAGTCAGGCTCACTATGAACTGGTGGAGATGATAAATTTGTATCACAAAGACGAGATGATGCCGTATGATAACAGTCATTGATGACTACAGAATCTGACTGTTATGGACAGCTGCCCTGCACTGATGGGCATTTCAACTGAAAATGATGGAAATCTGTCAGAAATAAAGATCAATCTATGTGAAAGAGATCTCAAAAGTGAGGACATCAAATGTGTAATTGGTGATCTTGAGATACAAGTTCTCCATCTTTTAATCAGTGTTACATATTAATTTTCAGAGAAGTTACTTATCTCTCTGCCATTCTTGAAGAGACATTTCTGTCTCCTAGTCTGATACAATGAAGAGTATAGCTCAAATTGTCAAGATGCCAGTTTCATTATGAAGATCCCTGCTAGATTCTTGAAGTTACACTAACTCCCCCTCAAATAGCATGTCTGAAACTCTGCACTTACTGTGTGCAAGAAATATACCTATGTATCTGCCATATATAAGAGAAAAGTACCAAATTGGGCACTATTCTATATCTGTCCATTAATACACAAAAGCATAGGTAAGAATGAAGGGCTGCTTGTATTCAAGTAATGCGTGGTTTTTCATGGTCCAGAAAAAGAGAAGAAAACCTTGTTATTATAAACTCCCACAATATTTCAAAATGTCCAAAGTACAGAAAATGACCTTAAAATATTTCCAAAAAGGTAAAAGAGAAAGTCTAAATAACATCTAACATACAGCCTGTCTCATTGCCTACGGGGTTTTCAAGGTTTAAGCAGGTGTTTTGTTCATGTGCATCCAAGTGTGAGGCAGCTGTTCTCTCTGAGGTATGAAGCACTCCATTATAAGTACCACTTCGAGGCAAGTTCACAAACTGGGCAATTGCTGCAGAGGAGGAAAGCTCCACACCCTTCCCTTTGGGCAGGACTTTTTTTTTTTTAGTGGAACTATATACCTGACAAGCCCTGAGATCAGACACAAATATGAGAAAGAGTCGTGCAAACTAAACTGAGATTTCAGTGTATGTGGTCAAGTGTATCTTACTGACTTCTGGAGATTTCATGCGAGTTCTGGACGACATTGACCTGAAATACAGTTCTTTAATATCAGACTGACCTCTTACTGTCAAAGCTGCTCCTGTAGCTTTTTAAAGATATCTAAGAAGTTTTAGATTTGATGCTTTTAATGGAAGGCAGATTGCAAGAGGGTCTACAGCTGGATGAACATAAAATTCAGAATATATATGCTTTGATGAACTGATGCTGTAAGAGAAAACCAAAAGCTATTCCACATTGTAAACTCTCTGGGGCAAAGCCTACTCATTCATTTGGACAAAAACCTCAGCATGCTGCATGTTGGCTAGTAGGGTAGCCCTCAGCCTTACTCCATCTCATCTCCTGCAGGAGACAGGCCTGAGCACAGAAGGGAAAGGGATTCAATGCGGTGAAAATTTATGGAGCTAGAAGGGAAATTCACAGACTCCGAGATGTGAACTTTTAAGTAAACTGTGATTTTAACCATACAAGAATTTATATTATTATGATTATTAACTCTATTCTATTACCAATTATGCTTAATCTTGAGGCTCCCAGTTATTTTTCTTAGTTGGGATGGTAAGAATAACACATCTTAATTAAGTTTTTCAGAACACTGAAATGCAGAGATCAGACCACAGGTATAAGGACAAACATTGCATGCAGCATTAAACTTGGGCTGATAGGATTCTCTAGGGTACTCTTTAGATTGTACTTCTTTAGCTCCACATTCTGGGCAAGTACTGTAGTATTTTACACAACATTTCTGAAGAAGTTGACATCAGTTCTGTATGACAACTGAAAGTTGGGAGGGAGGGAGGCTTGCCTAGAACTTGCCTAGAACTCTTTAGGCATGATCTGCTTTGAAGTACTTAAAAAATACTGTGCTTTGTCATCAGCTCATTCTCTCTGAAGTTCCCACAAACTGCTTCCAAGCAATTTTCTTAATATTCTCTTCTGTGACAGATATTTTACACATTAAATCTATTTTTCATGTTAGCCTAATAGACAAGAAGGCTGATGTAATCCACCGGGGGAACATACATTCTAGTTTTCATTCATGCTTTAGAGTATTGTCACAGGTCAGCACAAAGGAATAATCTGATTGTTTCTCATAAAGCAAGAACAAACCATGATTGAAGGATTTCTTCTATTTAAAGCTATGCTTTGCAAAGCCTATTGAACTTGTTAGAAGAGTCATCTCTGATGCGTACACTAACTACACAAAGCTGCTTCACAGTTGCCATTCAAGAGCTAATTTAGTACCAAAAGGCCAATATTGCTGACTTGCAGATTACAAATATCACGAGATATTAATTTATTTACATTTAAATCAGGCTAAAAGATTAAGAGAACTTTCAGTAGATCCATTTACAATTAAAATGAGTGCAAAGTCTGAATGACTTTTTTATGATTTGGTACAGCTGGGGTTTGAAAGAGTTGCCGCCAGAATGATGAAAAGCATTTGCCTTTGAGAAAGTAATGCAAAATTTGTCTAAGTGGGTGAAAGAGCATTAGATTATATCACCTTGCAGGTCAGCTGGAAAATACAATATGTATTCTGATTATGAGAAAACAGAGTGAAAGGCAAAAAACAGGTGCTGGGTGATTCAGCCTGGGGAGCGAGAATAGGGAAGGATGGCAGCGCGGACTCCCCACGCTATGGCTCTGTGGTCAGAATAAACGAGCAGGGGCGGTTCTCATAGGTTTGACCTCTGGGCAAAAATAACTCTTTCATACTCCCGTTCCACTTTTCCACTTTGTATCCAAGTCCTCTGCTATAAAATGTAAAACCAGCACATAGAACATACTGCTTTGGAGGTCTGCCACTTGCATTCAGGCAACCATTTGTACTTTTGCAGGCGTAATCAATCTCCTGTTGCTATCAGCAGGGGAGTGGAGCTTTGCTGCTTTATGGCTTAAAAGTAGTTTTGTGCAAATTCTACTTCCCTCCCCCTCCCTTTAGCTCCACTACTCATAGGATTTCCAGGGACATGGGCTAGAGCTGAGAAAAGAAGCTTGTTTGATTTAAGCACAGAGGGGTTTTTTGTGTGTGTTTATATTTTCTCTGCATCTATTAAGGGGTGAGGGGGAAAGACTTCATTTATATGTTAATATTAGCCGGCACCCTGACTAAACTGACAGAACTATTTCATGGGAAGCTGACAAATTTTGTCAGCTAGGCTATCTTTCCACATCTCAATAGTGGCAATAATCTTGATTAGCAAAACAATTGGAGGCCAAAGAAGTCCTGCTGCTCCAAAGACCCTCTTCTCAGGTTACAGTTTGCTAATGTGATGAATCCAGAGAGTCCTTCAAGCTTGAAAAAATTCCCCAAAGCAGCTGAATTTAGGCAAATGAAGGGAACCATTTTGGAGGCCGGACAAAAGGGGTTAATTTGATCGACCATGTCTCCATAGTCTTATAACAATCATTTACTTAACAAGCATATAGAGAGTCATTCCATGGAAACTGGTGGAGTTAACAGAGGAAGTTCGAATAGAGTATCTGTTTATCCCAGATGTGTGGGAATTTTAGCCAAAAAACACCACCACATAATTGCTGCCTGTGGTATTGATTCTTACACAGAAACAACAGCAGAACTAAAGGGCTCTAAACATGCTGCAAAGGTCTTGTCTATGAAGCAGTACAAGCTTCCATTTTTATTAGATTGTTGCACTGCTAATAAAGTAATGAGAAACTAACTTTTTCAGGGAAATAAAATTAACTAAAAAGGCTTCTGCAATTCTGTTTTCAGTGCAATTTACGGCACCTATTTCTGTTTGCAAACATAAATTATCTTGTATTATTTTTGAGGCATATTAATTCATCTTCACGTTCTTTATCGCTTTGCCATATAAGGAACCATATTCTGACTTACACTTACACGGCTCAAGTCTGCTCTACTAGTTCTAGTGGAATTATGTTGCATTTGCTTTAAAAAAGAGCAAATGATTACTAGAATTGTAAGTAGATGGAAATTTACTCGGCCCAGATCAGCACGGAATACATAATGACAACATAAATAGCCATCTTGGGTTTTTTGCCCTATCCCACATCTATTTCTGCATGAAATTATTTTTTAAGTCTGTCATAAGTTGATCTAAAAGAGCTATTGTTCGTGAGGTAGATTCTGTTTAATCCTCTGTCTGATAGCTGATGCAATTTGCAGACTTGCAAGGAAAAGTTTGCAATAAAAAGTCCTAACTAAAACTTCATCCCTTTTCACACAGTCCCCTGCTATTTTGGGGGTAATCTCTTTATTCTGTTACTGCAATTAAAACAAACCAAAATGATTTATATCATGTTTTGTAACACTGAGGGATTTGACCTAGTGTGTACACACTGGTGAATATTAGCTTAAGTACACATTCTGCCAGACATGAAATACAGGATTCTTAAAAAATGCTGAGCTGCTCTGTCTTCAATGGGTGTCTCAAATAAACCTTATTTATACACTGTGTCAGTATGACACAGACTACTTCTGATGAATGGAAGGAAGACAAGCTCTGTCATTTTTGTTTCTTGTTCTTTTGGACTTCTGTGCTGCTATACATGCCATTTTACAGGAATCCACTCTTCTATAGATAGCAGATAAGATCAAGAGGAGTTTGATACATTTATGAAACTCTCTTTACACTTCAAAATATTTTCTTGCTCCGAGTCCATGATAAAAGTTTCCAACTTAATTTACATTAATGTTAGCAAGTAATTTCTCTTCAGTTTCACTCAAATTTGTGATGGGATGTGAATGAGAGCATGTTTTTAAAACTCATTACTTGCACACTTAAGATAAATACATAGACTGAAAGATTTGTCCAAGCAGACTTGGTCTATAGCTGGTTAACTCCTTCACAGTGATAGCAGTCAGAAAGAAAAAGAGCATGCAGAATCTCCGCCCATAAAGAGCCTCCAACATTTACACCAGTATAGAGGAATACTAATTTATAGTTAATTTGTAAGATGGATATCTGAACTCTAGCATCAGAAATTGCTCTTGCCTTGAAATCAGGGGAGCACTTTTAAAGAGTCAGTAACACACTTTACTCAGAAAAACTGTTTGATGGCAGTTGAAATTTTGCCCAAGTTAAAAGGTTTTCAGTAACGTGGCACACATGCAACAAAATGAAGCAGACTTAAAAGAGTTTTGTCCACCCGCCCTCTCCTCCCCACCCCCCAATATTTGTTTGAAAACTCTGCACAGCCTCTATTTTTCAGCATTCTGTGCTTCCAGATGTTCATAACTAGATTAATTTTTTAGGAAGCTGAGGTGTTCTGGTTTGTAACAGCTGTCACACAATACCATAGTGAAAAAGAAAAGGAAAACACAATATATAACTAACACTGAGCTGCTACATACTCATTAAGAACCATACAATTTTTTTTACTTATAGTTCTCTACCTCTACACAAAGATCCATCTTCTAACTCTGTCAGTTAAGGTTGTTTTAAACAATGGCACAGGTTACAGTGACACCAGCAGCAGAGAAGCTGCACAGCCCTTGTGTCATGATGCTGACAAGGAACTCAGTCTACCAGTGATGAGTAGGAAGATTTTTTTACTTTCATTTTTTCAGCCTTTCAGAACAGCAGACATGATCTAAACTGGAAGTTTTAACCTAAACTGAATCTTCTTTATGGTACCACACCTGATTCCCTTCTTTTTAGATAATATGATAATCTATTTTCAAACAACTCCTAAGCGTCATATCTTTTGTACAACTTGAGTGGGCCAAAAGTGTGATTTTGCACAGATTCTAGCAATGACTGAGTGAGGCTTGGAAGCTCTCACTGGAAGGACTTTCCTCCTGTATACCCAGTGTGACATAGGACACTGAAAGGCAACGAGTTCCAGCCTGTGTGATCTCACTCTAGTGCCCTCTCAGAGATCTTGCAGGAGGCAAAGATAGAAACAGCCTGGAGATGACAGAGTGCCTTTGGGTTAATTTCTTTACCAGTTCCTTGCGATATTCCTTAGAAATTTTTGTTGATATTTACACTGCATGTTCAGATAATGACTAGTCATGCTTCATTTCAAACAGTAATTGTTCAACTGATAGTACATATTCTCTGGATGCATTGCTATTGAGAGGGGCAGACAGCACTCCATTTAAGGTTTCATTTAGGCAGGATCCAAGACTTCTGTCTGTAGAAGATGGATCTAACATAGTTACTAAGAGTGCTCTGTCCTAATTTTGCCCCCTTCTGACATGATTCCACAAAGATCATAAGAAGAAACTCACGTTAAACACTGACAAGAACGTTTTACACAATTTTAAGGAAAATAGCTTTGGTCTGGTTCCAAATATCGTCATCAGGATGAACACAGAGGACAACATTTAGTTATAGTTTAATAATCCAAAGGACAAATAGTTCTGAACAAATAAGAAAAATATAAACCCACGATATTAAGCAAACCAGAGGACAAAGATCACTTTAAATTCTCAGAGGTATATTATTTGTAAGCGGTGACACAAGCCATACAAGTCATTGAACTCTGTGATGTCAATACCAAGGTGAATCATCCTGAATCATACATGCCACAAAGTTATGAAATGTAAAAGCCAAGTAAAGCATGTGGGGTTTAAATGAACAGCAGGCAACTCACTGAACCAGAAAATGGATTTCCCTCCACCCCCAAAGTTCTCAATTACACTCATTTAAGTCTGAAAGAGTAATGCCAATTTATACATGAAATTATCAAGAAAATTCCACAGGAAAGCAAATCAAGTATACAACTCTGTTATTTGTATGTTACTGTAAGTAGTCAATATCATGGGAATCCATCTGCAATATATAATCCTCTACTTGTAAGAATTAAGATAAGTAGTTGATTGTTCTCTTATATATAAGTAAATGAAGAAAACCAAAGAAAGAAACCCTCCTTTCACCAGGAAAACAGGAACATACCTGCTTTGGAGACACAAGTTTTGAACTACTCTATAAACTGTGACTCACATTACACAGCCTGAATTTGCTCTGTGTTTTTGAACTACTCATCCTGTAGCTCATGCATCATTACCACTGAAGAATTATTCTGAGAGAGTTAAATGTAGCACAGGCCAGAACACTACATAAAACCTGCTCCCACTCTTCAGTGAAGAATCAATGATAAATATGTTTCTGTCTAAAGAGATTAATTTTACCACAAATTTTTATTAATTCTTGAACAATAGTTTTGTTACATCACTATTCTAGAGCATAAACAAGTTTGTCATCCATTGATAACACCAGAATGGTCAAACATCTATCACTGTATTAAACTAGTTTCTCAGAAAAGGTTGTTAGGTATCACACAACAAATACCTAGGCTATCAAACTATTATCTATCCACCCTAGACAACCTGAAGACTACATTTCACCTTAAAAAATTAGAACACACAGCATTGTAGATCTCAGGTCATTGCCACATGAAAGGGATCATTTGTACATTGGTTCCTGCAAATTTACCTTCTCCAACATGGATATTTTCAAAAGAATCCTTACGTCATGATCAGGAAATTAAAAATCACGTTCAGTTTGCTACACATGTATCATAGAGACAAATAATTTTGTGCTCTGGATGTATGCACAGTTACTTTCATTGCTGTTGTGGTTTACTTGCTATCTTTCCTCAGGTCTGTTACCTAAGAATATTTTATATAGGTGAAGTGTCACAGAAATCCCCATGCTTCCTAGTGAAATATGAACTCTGAACTAGCACAATTGTGCACATGCTTTAACAAAAACAACTTTGTCACATTCCCAGCCTTTTTTTTCCCCTTAATTCCTTATAAATAAATAGAAATATTGAAAATAAAAGTATCACACATTCACAGTTTGAGTCCAGCTGTATGAGTCTGTATTTATGATGAAAGCAAAACAGAGAGATTGAGGAAAAAAGAAAGAAAAACAGAAAGAATTTTCATGCTCTGAAATGTACAGATATATACCTGATGATTTCCTGAACAGTCTGAGGTCTGGTAACACTTGTGTCATAAATGAAACTTTCCCATGTCTTGTCAGCTTTAATTCCTCATGTTATTGTTGAGCACACGTTGTGCTAGATTTTCAACACTGTGTACCACACAAAGTAGCCTTTTTATTTTTTATTATTTCCTAAACAAATTATTTCTTCAAGTTTTTAATGAGATATGAATCAAAGTTTGGATTTCAAGGTGAATCATTCATTAATCATAAACAAAACATGATTAAATCGAGGATGCATCAGCACATATTCTAAAAATAAAAGCTTGCACAAGCCTTTTATTTAATATTAACTTCATTATGTTTTTATGTGAATTCTGGGAAGTTGGTTATCCCAGGTTAAAGTTAATATTTTCTCAGAAAAAAATGTATCATGTGATTATTCTTCATGTAGTTAGACAGCTTTATACACGTTAATGGTTAAACTACTTCACAAATGGCATTAAGAGAGAGGAGTGCAGAGTAGTTCTACTGATTCTGTTGTCTTTGAATTAGTCTTACATATATGTACCAAAGTTTATAGTAGGAACAATGGGGATGGGGGGTGGGAAGGGAGGGGAAAAAGGGTGGCTTTCAGAGGAGCATATGCTGCTTTTATGGAGCCACACATGATACAGAAGAGAAACTCAAAGACAGCATATTTGCTATCCAGAGATCTCAGGATGATCTGCAGGCCAGTGTAGCTTCTACTAGATATTTCTGTAAAGAACGCCTCTTTCCTTTTCTAATGTTTATTTTCTTTTCAAGAAATTGACCAATCCATTACAACAATATGCAGGCTGCAGCTGTTTATGAGAGAGAGGAAAAGGGCTCATACATTTCTTTCATAGTTATGGTTTTCCTTAATAACAGTGGAGAATTTGGTTGGGAATTAGGGAAAGGAAAGAAGTAGTAATTCAGTGTGATGAGTGTTACAGTAAGAGTACCTATCTGCTTCATATGTATTTTACATCCACTTTAAAGATAACAAACATCAAGTCCTTGTACATGGAGGATTTCCCTTCTACCAGAACAAACATAAAATCTACGCAGCTTTGGGAAGAGTTACTTCACCTATCTGAGAAAGCAACACTGTATCTCTGAAAACAATAGCAGGGGATTTTAACTAAGAAGTCAGCATCTACTTTTCAGAAATGTATTGAGGTAACAAAATTGCTATTTGGATAGGAGGAGTTTTCCTTTTCTTTAATCTCTGAAGAAGACACAGTTTAAAAGTTTGGACTTGCACACACAGAAAATCATACAGCATCATCAATGTTTGTGTCTGTGAGTACCTACCTTTTCAGGAACCATGGACAGTCATAGTTATCAATGGAATAGTTAATTGATTTCCTTAAGAAGATACATGCTAAACACACAATACATACAACAGCAGCCTTTCACCTGCTATCAATAGGCTGTACATGCAATAAAAATTTAGGCTGCCTATAACTTAGAGACACTACATCTGTAATATACACAGAAACTGCAGGAGATGCTTAGATGAAACAAAGCATCTAGCTTTAGTAAGCACATGAGACACCCAACATCACAGACTCCTGCTTCAGGAAAACATATTTCAAGTTTATAGTGAAATGAAAGAAAAAAAAACCCAAACAAAAACCAAAACCAAAGCCAGAAGAAATGGCAAAACATCAAGATGATAATTACTCAAAGCCAAAGCAATCAGGTAATGGTCTTTGTTGTCCATGTGTTAGTATACCAGGTTTCACACAGTTACAGAATCTTCATCAGTAATATAGCTCACAGATTCAGTAAAGCCAGGGAAACTAGTCTGTTTTGTAAGCTAGAATATATGTTTTAAGGAAGCATCATGGACAATCATATAGGAAATGGGACAATCGAATATCTAAATCAAGAAAGAAATCAGTATCCACAAAAATGTTTGGTCCCAGATAAATAATGGTACAGGTAAGACAACCATGTCCTTACTTTTCAAGGGTCTTTAACTATCGCTCCAAAGAAACACATGAATGAAATAGAAACACAAAACCAAAAGGCAGTGTCACTTTGTGTCATGAAACCTACATTCAAGTTTTCCACAACTTATACAAAGAACTGATACAAGTCCTGGAGGACTGGTATAGTGTCTTTTCCCATATCTTATCCCCTCAACCTCCATCTGTTAATAATGAGCTACGTAATCTACATGTCATGTGATATAGTCATCAAAAAGTGATGTACCTGCACATAACACATACAAAACAATATGAGAAGATACTTTTAAAAAGGAGAACCTTAAACATTAATAAGTAGCAAATCTGTCAAATCAAAGCATTTTCCTCCTTTTTTATAATAGCCTTTCATTCTTTTTATGATTTGTCTTTGAAAGCTCTTAAGCTCTTCCTGTGGATGACAGTTGATATTGTTCTTCCATCCTGCTGCAGACAGCATAAGGGAGGGAGGGAAAAGAGAAAAAAAAACCCTATTGTACAGATTTTCGTCTCTGAAACATGATTTTTATAATTAATATATACAACTGAGAAGAGAAAGGTACGTTATAATGAAGTGCAATTAAGAGGTGTTTGTTCCTGTCCCACACATACGATGACTATAATTTCCTTGGCTGTTTAGAAGTCAACCATTATCATTACATTTCACACATCTTTTCTACTTTGTTTTGCACTTCTGATTTTGTTTATTTTCAATTAAAACTCCAAATAAATGTGCACACAGAAAATGTGATATTCAGGTAACCTCAGCTTTTAATTATAATGTGCAGTGATCATTAAACCTAATGCTTATGCAAACTATTTGGATTTAATTTCATAGGCATGAATGGATCTGTCCATTTTGTATTAGACTTAAATTCATGCAAGGGAGAACAGAATGTGCATTTACCCAGTCTATACTGCATGTAATCACTGATATACTATTAAAGGAGTAATTTTCATGTATTCTTTTGGTATTGCTAAGTTCTTAAATCCATATCACAGCATAGTTTTTATTTCAAATTTTGTGTTAGTATTATTTGTATTATTGTAGTGTCTACTCCCTCTCATCTAATGTGCACCCATACAAAGAAGTAATAACTGCCTGGGAGACCTTATAAACTGAAGATAATAAAGGGACAAACCCTGAAGAGACAGAGTCTGACTGATGTGATGTTGACATTTTTGTTAGCCTTAAATGCAACGCTACGGAGAGCGTTCCTTGACATTTGCATTCTGGCTCAAATTAGAACGAGGCAAGCTAAAGTCACGGTAGATGAAAGCTGGGAGTCCAGGCTTCCCTGATCCAGAAAACAGCCCAGCAACGACTAGAGAAGTTCAGAATTAAAGCTGAATCTGTGGTTTGAGCTGAACTGTCATTAATGCCATGGAGGATCTAACCAAACACTGTATTTCCAGTTTAAATTTAGAAAACCTTTATAAACTAAGCCCAGAAGGTCCTATAAAGAACCAGTTGCTGACAAAGGGATGCAAACAGGCAAACTGAAAATTATGGCCTAATTAAAGCCCATTGAAACACGCGGAATGATTAACACTGAGCACAGTGAGCTTCTGCGTGGAGGCAATTTACCTCAGTAGGAAGTACATGTTGCCTTATCGTCAAATAAGAAACACATTTGCTTTTTTTAGGTACCTCTATTGCTGAACATATTATTTACCATATTTTTTTCCTCAGTTTTACTCCTGTGCTATTACCTCTGCGGAAAATTTTGATAGACGTTCATTCTCTTCACACATTTGTGCCAATTAAGCTAAATAAGCCAATTGTTGGAGTAAATATTTTCTTTCTATTGTCTCTATATGCTTTTGTTTCTACAAATACTTCCTGAGAAAAATGGTTCGATTCCAATTTATGTAAGACATCATTGCAGGGGCTACTGCTGGGTTTTGTTTTGGTTCATGGCTGTAGATCTAAAGAGATAAATTTAATTAAGCTTCCCATACTGGAAAAATACATATTGTCCTTTTACCGTTTTAGGTTATAAGCTTATCTTCATGTTTGTCCCCTCTTACTGTTCCAACAAGGAATTAGCCTCATTTGATTGAAACAGAACTGACATCACAGTATCACTAAGGTTGGAAGAGACCTCGAAGATCATGGAGTCCATAGACCTCATGACTAGACCATGGCACCAAGTGCCACGTCCAATCCCCTCTTGAACACCTCCAGGGATGGTGACTCCACCACCTCCCTGGGAAGCCCATTCCAATGATGAACGACTCTCTTGGTGAAGAACTTTCTCCTCGCCTCGAGCCTAAACTTCCCCTGGTGCAGCTTGAGACTGTGTCCTCTTGTTCTGGTGCCGATATAAACAATGAAATTAACTTCTACACCTTACGTTCTTCAGAAACCATTATCCACATTGTTGTTTATATGCTCTCTCTACTAAGTGCACTGACTTCTATTTGATCTTTATTATTATTTTTAATGCTGTTCAACTATTAAGTTAAATGGATGGAAAAGGCTTTTCTTGAAACTGCAGTAGAATATGCTATCAGGTTAATGTTATCTGCTGTTGATATACTATTTTGTATTGTTTCCCCTGTATCTTCTGGTTTATATTAGGATAAGTCATAAAAACTCGTCCTGCAAAAAGCCAGCAATTCAACCAGCTCTATTCCGGCAGTTAAAAATCCTTCAGGTTGCCAAAGCACGGCTCTTATCCCAGCTGCTCTTTGCTAAGATGTGTTAGAGTGACCATACATATTTCTCACTTGCATGATGAAAGACAGACTTGGTGGTATTTGTACTTTATTCATTGATCAGAAGCAAGGAGGCAGCCAGAGTCCCATCTTTCAACAGCTATAGAAGATTGAAAGTTGTATTTTAAGTGTGAGAATACAGCATCAGCTGAAGAAGTTTCCAGGCTTGCTGATTTTATCCTTTGGGCTGCACAAAAGTTGTAAAAATAAGAAAAAAGCCTTCCCATCTCAGTCTCCTTTCTAGACTTCCCATCTGCCTTACTAACCCTTCCTTTCTTCTCCTTTCTGTTGTATTGGGAATCATCTATAAAACATCCAGAAGTTGTTGAAAAGCAAAAACTGAAACTGTATGAGACAAACAGCAGCTGCCCAGTGAAGCTGCATGCAGCCTGTACACAAAACTTCAGTTACCAGCCTTACTGAGTTCAAAGGGATTATTTCTGTGAAAAAATGTTCTAGTGTGGACACAGTTCTGGGCTAAGTGGAGCAGTGAAAGGGCCTTTGCTCTTCACCTCTCTTGCCCTGTTTAGTATGTTTCTCTTTGAACATTTATATGCTGTTTATTCCATTATTTCCCAAATTCTCACCAAATCATGCTCACTTCTATAATAGCATGAAGCAGACCGCTATTATACTATTAATCATTCTTATGTCTTACCATTTGTCCTATAATAACAGAAAGTGCTCAGCATGCCAAAATGATAAGTATTGTATATCATATACTTCTGATGAAATTCATAGCTTGAATTTTTCCACTGTTATAAATAATATGGTTCTAAAGAAGAGCTTTCACAATGCATCTTCACTCCTCCTCCTTCCAAGGTAGTCTTTAAATACAGGCACAACCCACAGTTCAAGTTTGCTTTGCTTAGGCTCTAAATACTCCCTGCAGCACAGCAGGAGGCTCCTTTAAAGCAGTTGAGATTGGTGGGTGGATTGAGAAGGCACGAGACCACAATTATACTCCATTTCAATGATATATCTGGAGCTGCAGTGACTCCAGACAAAGAAGCTCAAGTGTATGGAAGCTGATATGCCTTCAAGACAGACCTAAAAATACCTGTCAGAGCTGCAGGTTTGAAGCTATTACCAAGAGCAATTCATAGAGTTTTCCTGCTGGGAGCCAAAGATGCTAGCGAATAATTTACAACAGGCTGTCTGGACTATGCGGTGATCAGAGAGAGTGAAGCAGAAGGCTTTACTTCTCTAAGTAATGCAAGCCTTGTCTTTACTCACAGGTAAATACAAAGGGGTTTCTTTAAAAGTTTTCCTTAGACAGAGCTTCCTCATGCTCTTTTTGATCATCATACTCTGCCTCCTCCGTACTCTGTCAAAATCTCTGAAGTGTGCAAGGGGAAATTAATCAGTACTGAGAGATCTGAAACTCTGAAAGAGGATTCAGAAGCAGGCAGGATCTGACACATTCAAGACACTCTCATAAAGTAGCTACAGTTTGTGTAATGGTTTAGTGCAAGGGCTAACCTGCCTGCTCCCCCAATACGAAAGTGAGGGGAAGAGCAACACACAAAACTCAGGGTTGAGATTAAGAGGCAAGAGAGGAGTTTAATATAACATGAGATATCATAAGCACAATGCACAATTACCTTAGCTAATAATCTAATTAATCTAAAAATACAAAGCATGATTACCTTATCTTAGCCTATTTGTAGGGGCAGCACGGTGAAATACACAGGAGGGAACAAAAAGGGCATAAGACAGAAAACCAAAGCCAGCGACTCCCACCTGTTCCACTGCCATGCCTGCAGAAAAGAGCCAACACCCAAGAACCTAGAACCCTGAAGCAGCAACCAGAACAGGAAGCCTTCCATGTTGCAATCTGAACTTCAAGCCCCATAATACTTTGCTCCAGTTAGCACTTTCACTTTTTGAAGCTGGATTGCTGAAGCATGGTAAGAACAACAGTAGCAGGTTCCTCTTGATCCATGACACTTAGCCACTTCCATAAAGCCATGAAAAGCCTCTCATACACATCAGCCATCTGAAAAAAGGCATTCATATGCCACTTGCCACAAAAGGCATTACTTCCATGTCCTGAGAGTCAGTTGGACTCTTCTGAAACTAACCACTGTTGAGACCAGCTC
The DNA here is from genome assembly GCA_033816785.1 of Picus viridis. Classification (NCBI taxonomy): domain Eukaryota; kingdom Metazoa; phylum Chordata; class Aves; order Piciformes; family Picidae; genus Picus; species Picus viridis. The sequence goes on along the minus strand of CM066591.1, from coordinate 4,313,113 downwards.
CACAGGTCAAGATAACTAGCAAATTTATTAGATTCACATTTCACTCATTTGGAATTTTGGCTAAAGGAGTTGGCATGAAATTAATCTTCTGTATAAAACAACTGACTCAAAGAGCAATCTTAACAACTACTGAGTGACCAAACCTGCTTCCTACTTCCATTTTTTCCCTACAGGAACATATGAAACACAAGAAGTTTCAAAAACATGTGAAACAGATTTCTAAAAAAATCACTCTTGGCTATGCCTAAATTAAACAATCAGCTCTGTCCCCTAACTGAGGGGCTCTCAGCTTCTGCCAGGAAAAGGGCTAAAACAATGTTTGCTGATCCAGTGGGGAATAAGATGGAGGGCTCAGTTCTGGAAACAGAAACAAAATCCTATTTCCTTCTTGATCAAAATTTAAAACATGCTAAACCCCAGAAATGACAATGAAGATCATAATATTCCATCACCAATGTAACATATAATGGTTACACATCACGTGTAACAAAATTGAGTTTATCCACATGGGCCTCAGGTGAGCTTTGATCTGAGCATCAGAAGTTACTAAATACATGGAATGCTTTGATGCAGACAGCTCAGAGCACACCTACAAAAATAATCAGATGCCTAAAAGAATCAAGAGGAAGAAATGAAGGAGCTGGGGGACTTACATTCTAGATGAGAGTAGTAGAGAGACATTAAGAGCTTTCAAAACTATACAAGTTCACTGCAAAGGATGTGGTGATATGGGCAGATGTAGATGTTTGGTTTAATAGGAATGGGATAAAACTCAGGAATTTATGCAATAGGGAAGAATTAGACATGGGGCTGCAACAGCATGAATGGACAGCTGCAGTTAACAATATGATCAAGTACCAGGACAAGCTGACAGTGTCTCCCAGCAGACAAACGGCATTGGTGGCATCTCAGGTTTCCATTCAGATATATGATTTTACTATTACAGAGACCTGGAGCTAATGTGGATATTGTTATTTTTAAGGGGAAGCTGCCTGACAGAAAAGGGAGATTTCTGTCACACTCTGTTCTACCTGCAACAGATTTCATTGAAATTAATAATCTGATCTATACATCATATTTTAATTTACCTTGTATAGAAATTACCATGATTTGGGCTTGGTTTCCACAAACACACTAAAGGTAAAAGGTGTTCTGATCTACTCCTGATGTTTGGAGATTGTTCTGTGTAAACTGTAATTTGATTCCAAAATCATGGCAACAAAAATCCTTTCAATTTTCTCTTCACATTGAAGATCAATATAGATCTAATTATAGAACAAAATACAACCATGTCTCACAGAGATTATCGTAATTTTCTGGAGCATATGATAGCTGGCAGACATTTTTATAATCTTTAGCATGAAGCCATGCAGAAACTCAGATATGAATGCATACAGGGTGATGATTTTCACACAAATATCTAGTGTTTAAAGCAGGCTCACAACACTTTTTGACTACAGCTCTATGTCTCTGGTATCCCATAAGTTAATCACTGAGGCCAGAGCTCACATGGACACAACTTGGTTTTGTAGCTATTTGATTTTCTTCTGAAAAAATCCTCATCTCAAACTTCCTCACTTCCTGTGTTACTAACACCTGCTACACCAGAACACCCTTGAGGACTCAAAACCACAGATAGTCAATAAGATCTACAATCTTCCTATGAGGTAAGTACCAACTTACTACCTTCCTGTGAAGAGAAGCAAAATGTTTACCTTGTGGAAAGAGCTGGGTGCAAACTTTTCCTTTGAACTCTGTAGCACAGATCTGAGACTTAGGTACCTGTGGTTTGAAAAATTGGTAACTAAAGTGTTTTTACCACCTGTTTATTTGCACTGGAAATTTTTCAGTACTCATTAGGAGCAAATCACTCATCACATGCTCTCATTTGCTCTGAAGATTAGGTACTTTTTATTCATTTATAAAAGCATTATTGCTGAGCCGCTTCTAATATTTTCTCCTAAACTCTTCAGCACGACACACTACTATTAATATTTCCACAAAGAGTTTTGCCTATCAACATGCTCTCCAGTTCTACTTTGAAAAACAAGTGTTATCATTTTGATGTTAGCTGAGGTACCAAGAATAGAAATCATGGGATAATTGGTTTAGTTGAAATAAATATATTTTATAAACCTCAGTGAAACGAGGATTTCTCAGCGGCACGCAAAAACCAAACCAAACTAAAAGAAAAAACATACTGAGAGGTTATAGCCCTCCAGAATTTGACACTAATGGTGGGAACAGAGTAACACTAATGAAGTCAGCTTTCCATGGTGAAATTCCACTTTCCACCGGCCCTTACTTCTTTGCAAATTCTTTTATTAGCAGCAAGACAGACGTTAAGAAATACTCAGAAAAAGACAGATACAGACACCAGAAAAATACAGCTAGAGATGTTGATGTCAGCTTTGACAGCTACAATGCTGACTGGCATGTGCATATTGACAGCTGACGATGAAGGGCTAAAGTAGGAGGAGAAAAATATTCCAATTCAACTTAATTGATGCAAATGACTATGACATAAGTAAACTATAACATGAGCTATGAAACAGAAACACTGCATGCATGCAAATTTATAGTACTTGTGAATTTTGTGCAAAAAAAATTATGCTAGTAAGTGATCAAAGCTGTCCTTCCTACCTGTGTTTTTGACATCATTCTCATGAAAAATATTGCATTTACCGTGACAAAACCACTTCATACACTGAAACACAAATACCTTATTACATACTAGAGTATTTCAGAATATAAAGATAGCCTAAACCTCTGTAACCTAAAAAATGAGAAATATACTCCAGGATAGATATTCTGCTATAATTCAAGAAGCAATTGGAGGAATTGTGTCAGGTTTTGGGGCTATCCAGGTTAAAATTGCTTTCTTCCAAAGCACATGGAAAAAATCAAAAATGTTTTCTTTTGAACATTTTAATTACTTGTTAAAAATAAAGGCTCCTGCAGGTTGGAAATAGGCAGACCAACAATCTCAGAAGTCCACGAGTCCTAGGCAATCTGGAAAGCTGGAATGTGAAAATTCAAAGCCTGTATTCTAGATGAGACCAACAGGATGTCTGAAGCTGCAATGCCTCTTTGCCATATACTTCAGGTCTTCACAAATATTGTTCCTATAAATACTGTAGCACCAGCTACTCACTTCAACGTGGAAAAATGACAACAGTGTTACAACCTACTCTTGTGTAATTTATCACACTCAGGCAAACCTCATTAGAATTTTTGAATATACCAGAGAATTTACTCAGCATTTTGATATCTCAGCATATGTTTTTTCCTTGAATGCATTCACTGATCTAAACCTGAATTCATTGCTTATTTTAGGTGCCCAAGAATCATAGGGCTTGGTAAATCAGTATTTGCCAGGAAAATAGAAAAAAATGTCACCCAGACATCCAATCTTATGTAAAGGATCCTGAGTAAAGCCTTTTGGACTGTGTGTTGTAAAGGGATAAAAATAATATTCGAAATAAACTACAGAAATTTTCTGTCATCCATGGAATAATTTTCAAACCTCCTGTTATACAGGTGTCTACAAACTAGCTGATCTGATAAGCCACCTGCATGTGGACTTGAAGGCCCTGGCAACACATGCTTCGCTTTTCCTACAGCCCCTCTTCCTGATCCCGAGTTCCAATATAGGGAGTGTCTAGAAACATGTGGAAAGAGACTGAACTACCAATGCAACCCCTCCTAGCTCCCTTCTCTGCAGCACCCTGCAGCTGGATTTGTGATTAGGCTGGCTAGGTGCTCCCTGATGCTCTCTTTACAGAGTGGACCATACCCACTGTCCATATACGTAACTAAGGGCCGAAGAGCTGCCAAATTAGGCCATCAGTGGACTCCCACCTCTGAGACCTTTTATGTCTAGACCAAGATAGAAAAGTCCCAACTGGCCAAGAGCTTGCATATTTCTAGGTGGTCTAAATGATCCTTAAGCCTTGCAACATGCTGCTGCAATAACAGTCTCACAGTCTGTGCTGTGTTTCTCTATTGACAATCACAGAGCTCTCAGCTGAAAGCTATTTATGCAAAGAACTGGAGCCCTCTTGAATTTTAATCCAATATCTTGAAGTCTGTGAACAGGAAAACTAAGGATTGTTATTATTTATGTTTTTAAGATACTGGACACGCACAAAAGAAGAACGGAAAAGATGATTCAGGTAAATAAATACCTTTAGTTAGAGGGAAGTCTCTTTCATGGGTGCTCCTATTTTGAAGGTCCAGTATTCATGAATGAAACCTATTATTTTGGTCCTCAAATCTATGTACAATTTACTATGAAATGTTGATTCATAATTCTTCTCAAGCTTTTAATGCAGGAATTATATGCATATTTTAAGATAACGATACAGGCCACTTCATAAACACTGACTTTGATGCAAAAGATCAGACAACTGTTACTGGCTTTTATTAGCGGAGGAGGAAAGTGTGGCTTGGCGTCAGCAGACAGACTATTGTATGCACAATATCTGTGACTTCGGTTCAGTCTGCGTTGGCTCCTTTGTAAATTCCCCAGGCTCTATGAAATCTAGAGTTGGGGCTGATAAAAACACAGAAAAATAAAAAGGCATCCAAAAAAGCATTTTATAAATGCAGCATATTTTATAAAAAGCAATTTCAAATCTGCTCCAGGTAGACACATAAAATCTTATGAATAAGTTCAAAGCATGGTTAGAAAACTTTTATGCACCCCCTTAAACTCAGAAAAAAAAATAAAGAGAGAAAAAAAAGAGAATGCATATGCATGTTTTGGGGAATCTTTGGTATAGGTATGTGTGTGCATATCACAGAGTCTGAATCAAATTGTTTCTTCTGTATGAATATGCAAGCATCAAGTTTAGCTAGTAAATAACTTTTATTTTGGCTCTGACAAGCAGATGTCCAGCAACAGAATGGATACCTTTACTAAGCACTCTCTCCTTGATTCATGGTGCAATTCTTTTTATGGGATGGTCCATAAGTAACTAGGCACTGACCTAGCAGCAAATGTGATGGAACCACTCTTTTGTACCAAGGGGTCAAACCGCCTCTGATAGGGTGTGTGGGGGTGGCAATCAGAGAAAAGGCCATGATTGTGTGAGTTCTGATTCATCAGACCTCCCAGAAAACAACTGTTTATGAGACGTTTGTATATTAAATGTAAAGGTGAGTCCTTATAGTGCAATCTCAAAAAAGCAGCAGTGAAAGTGTTGCTGTGTACCCCTTCTCCTCAGCTCAATCTCACCAGTGAAATATATACACCTCCAAAGGCACAGGAGGATTAATCACAAGCTGTTGGGAACATCCCATATATTTTCTGACATAATGTCCAGTCTTTAATTATTCCAATACAACTTAGGGCATTGAAATAGAATAGTATTAGCTGATGAAATAAATATTTCCTCATCATCTCTCAATAACAGACCACTTTCACAGCCTTTTAAATTCCATGATTAATAGGAGAGAGATGAAGGAGGCATTAACATGCTAACTCCCTTTTTTATTACAAGGAAGGTTTTGAGTTCCTATATGTACTTAAAAAATTATTTTAAAATCACAGTTTTTCATAACTCTTACATTATTGGCTTGATCTATCTTGTATGTACAGAACACTATTTTTAGCACCCTTTAAGGTATGTTGCAAAAGTTTTCAAGCTGCTTTATAAACTTAAAAACATTTATGTTTTATTTTGATGATTCCAGCCATTAAAGTGCAGAACCAATATCAGAGCAATAGAGCACTGAAACTTCCATTTGAGGCAAGAATTCCTCTCCTACCCAGACTCCTAACCATGAAATTCACAGATCAGAGCCATGCAGTGGTATACCTGCTAAGCTAATCAATTAATCTAAATGAGTATCATTCTAACAGCTATTGGTCATTACCACCTGGATTTTACCTGTAAAACCTGTGGATATAGAATTTAATTCCATATAGAAAATGTGCAAAGTTTGCAAGCAAGCATCATTAGAATTAATTATCAAGATGCATTATAAGGTATAAAAAAAGAGCCCAGCTGTAGATAAATGCACATTTTATCCCTTCCATGAAAAATACTTGATCCCTTAATAATAGGAATAGACTTCTGGTTAATTCATGACTGAAAAAGAGAGTAACTTCATTCTCTTCTCTGCTTTTTCCTAGAGCTCCTGTATATTATTGTATTAAAAAATATTATTCAAATCATAAATTCATGTGCCTTTTTCTGTCATGAAGCAGTGGCTTAAGCAGTTCCTACTACTGAGTTCAATATCTCCATTATGCGTTTTCTGAGCTTCACCTAGCAGGCTGAATCTGGGTTACACATGATGAGCAAAGATGAGCAGTTTAAAGTGATCTGTGGTTTAAGTACCACGTTTAGTAAAACATCCACATTTGGGGATGTTATTAGCACAAATCTCTTTATACCTCATGAAATCTGTAGCAGGATGAGAAAACGAGTAATTCAAGTTAGCACAACTGCCTCAGAACAGGGTCAAGTTATTCCTTAAATCTACTTTATTAGAAAACGGAAATATTTTGCCAAAAAAAGCATATAATGTGATCCTGACTTACCATATGATAATTTATAAGAAAAAAAGAAAACAAGCAAGCAAAACAACCAAGCCCCAAAATGCAGAAGGCTTAATGAAAGAGCAATCACATTTTTCGCTAAGACTGACCTGCTGAAGTAAGATTTCACTAGTTCTGAATTTGAGCAAAACACCCAGAAGTCCTCATTCTTTAGTTATTCAATTTGCTTTGACTGCTCACCATGTATCACAATAAAAAAAAAAAACCCACCACCACATTTAAAAAGGTATAAAGTAGTACTGTCAGTACAATAATCCTTGATAGCAACACACAGAGCTTTTAAAGAGATAGATGAGCAGATAAAGTGAGGTATGATGGGGCCAATGTAATTTCAATCACAACTACAGCATGGCACCCTTTGAAACAATGTTGGTACATGGGAGCCTCCTGCAAACAAGGCAAATGGAAAGAGGGGGAATCATTTATCAGTGCTTCTGACCTCTGAAGAAAAGTAAAAATATCAGAGGCTGGGAAGTAGCTGTTTAAGATCCCTTTATTTACCCACTTCATTTAGCAAATGTATTAAATTAAACTGCAGATGTTCTGCTGTCAACACAGCAGGCTAGTTGCAGAGTCTTAGCAGGCAGTTTCCTGATAGAAACATTTTATGTACTGTAAATAAACAAACACTACTTTGTTAATTAGTAAGTAAATTATTTTTCAAAAATGTTCCACTAGGCTCTTCCCAGCCTGAACTACTGGAGTTCCTAACTTTAATAGAGACCTTGCAATCAAAGGGGGAAAATATTCAAGCTCATTAAAATTGCAGCTCTTGAACAACTAATTATCATTATATTGCAACCATGTTGTAAGTTATATATTCCCACAGCACTTCTGGAATCAAAGTCACAGAACCTAGACTGAAGGGAAAACCAGAGTGAAAGCAAAAGTCTCATCTGTCCTTAAGAGATAAGTCAGGAATGTGGAGTCTATATAATTAATTTTGTTCTTAAAAAACACTTTCATTACTACTGATCACAGGGAGGTTTTTGGAATAACAAAAGGAAATAGCACTAAAGACATAGGTTATCCTCAACCCTGCATGTATTCCCTTAAGAAATCACAATGGAAGAGTCCATTCTTGATTGAAAGAAAGAAAGAAAAAAAGGAGGCAGAAAAAGCAAACCTGAAGTTCACCAACTATTTGATAGTTACATTTCATTGCATCATTGTGCTCATTTGTTACAACTTGCCGGCTCAGTAAAGTTTTTAATAGACAGATGGCTAATTTTATAATTTCAACCCAATTTCTTGCTGGACCCATGCCAAAGATCCAGCGTTAGTGTAATGCCATGGATAAAGGTCAACAGAATAAGAGAAGAACATATGCTAATGTCAGCATTTCGCGTAGTCTTCTTTAACAGAATATACAGTGCTAAGCTGAGGGATTTGCACTGGCTCAACACTAACACCATATGGGTGGCCTGTTGAAAAGTAATGATGGCCTAAGCATAGAATCTTAATCAGGTAGTGATGGCCAATGAATCAAATAGCACCACACAAGTAATCACTAAGTGATTAAAAAAAAATTACAGAAGATGTATTGCCGAAATTACTCTGCTAACTAGAGAAGTGATTTTGTCTCAGCTAAAGCCTGTCACGTTATTACCTCTTAATCTTAACCCCAATCTTTTTTATCCTCATACAAATCTCTCTCAAACAAAAGGAACTCAGTTTTTGGTTGTTATGAACATTCACGTACATCATGAAAATGTACTCGCAATTTGATACCTCCAAATTATTTATTGCTAAGAATTTATGCAAGCTGCATATAAAGGGTTTTAATCCTCTCAAGTAATTAATAGAATGCAACAGAAAAACTTCTTGCAAATTCAATAAATCTTGGTTTACTTCCTTCCAATATTTTTTTTTGTTTAAATTGAAGGTATTACTTGGTTTTATTAGGTGAGCAAGGCTTCACTGTAGAATAGGCATAATAATTGTACCAGACATCACTGATCCTGCAGTTAAAATCATACTGGGTACATATGGCAGCCTGTCCACTTTACAGAGATCTGCACTACGTGGATATAGTGGGATCCCTGAATACCTTTTTCCTATCTTTAGTAAGAAAACGTTGCCTGCTTAAGGTAGTCTTGAATATAATTGGAATTTATCAAAGGCCAGGCCTTTGTATGGATGGTTAAACCATTAAACAGGCCCATTTCCCTAAAAATAGTAAATTAAAGATTACCCATCACTTCAAAGAGTCCAGTCAGTTTTGTCAATAGAGGGCTGCAGAAATGCCTGAAGTTATTAGAGTATTCTACTTATAAGTCCAATTTCAAACATGAATTTTACTTTCTCAAATCATCTTCAGTTCCACAATGTAGTTTACTGGGAGAAGTTTCGCGTCACAACTAGTGCAAATCAAAACAACCTAATTTCAAAATTACCAGCCTCTTCCTTTCCCATCTTGTCAACTAACTAGTCGACAAGATGGCATTTTTCCCTTCTCCATTTGGCTCAACAAGAGAGATCTATAAGAAAAAAGGTAATTTTCTGTCTCAGATCAGCAAGAAGACATGTTTATCTCTAAAGTGAATGGAGGGTAGAAGGGAAGAGCTATGTAGGACTGCCTGCTTCACTCTCAGGTTAGTATGAATGTTATATGAAATAAACCACTACAACCTACGTGCTTAAATCCACAGAAAGATGAGATTCCAAGTTCTAAGTGTTTGGTATGGATAGAGCTGACTTACATGAATTTAATGAGGGGACTGGGCGGGGGGAGTGGGGGGAAAGGGAAGGAGGAGGATGTGCATAAAGAAACTGCATCCTGACTGCTTTTTCTTCAAAGACGGCCTTAATCTTTCACAAGAAAGCTGCTACAATTCAAAGAAATAATTTCCAATTGTCTTGATATTTTTTCTTCTAAAGTAGCCAGTATAACACTAATTAATATGAGAATAAGATATTATTGTATATCAATGTTTTGCATTAAAATTGTGTACTTCTATTCATGGGACACTTTACACTAAGAAGCATTCCACCATGCAGATGGGCCACCCTCACAAAGGGAGAAAAGAGATTTTTAGAAGTGTTTCAAATCCTCTTTTATGAAAACTTGATCAATTCTAAACCAAAGTAGTCTCTGCAAGGAATTTTGTTCCCTAAATTTCACTTCCTGAAAATGACTACCAACCCTTTCAGGCTGCCCACAGGAATTTATTCCAAACAAAATGAGTAAGTGGAACAAAGCCTAAGATCCTATCTATAGAAACAAGCCTTCAATTATGCCAGGAAAATAGCCTCAAAACTCAACTTTTGCAAATAAGTGTTTCTGTCATACCACTTGGAAGGTTTATTTAAATATCCACAAAGTGTGGCATTTAGTTTTTAACCAATTGGTAGTGAAAGCAGATTCCCCTTCTAGAGAGTGTTTCTCTGATTTATATTTTAAACCAATCTAGGAAAATGAGAGACTTGTTCTCAAGAGTAAAACTTCTCAGGGCCAATATGAATAAAAAACTTGTTTGCAAGAGGGATTTACAATAGAAAAATCTTCGGGTAACTCAAAGAATGAAATCCTTGCAAGCATTATAATATTCAAGACTGAATTAACCGGAGTCTGTATTTTTGCTGCTAATATGAAATGTTCTCACTAAATTTAAATATTGTGAAAAAACATTCAGACTAAAAACAAAACACAGCTTAAAGAAATGTCAGACATGTACAAAATTACTGTGAAAGGGGAAAAAGAAGAAAGAAAACCCCCAGAAATTAGGCCAGTTTTTAGGCTACAAGCCAACTGTTTGCTCTACTTTGCTTTATTTATTAGTTCTTAAGGTATTTAAAACTTGAGCATTAAAACTGGAGAATGATTTGCAAATGAATGCAGTTGCAGTTGTGAAAATATAACTCACAGCTGAATGTGGGTTATTCAGACAAATGGCTGCTTTGTTAGAAGAGGGAAGTGAAGTTCTGTGTTAATTTATTACAAACTGCAGCATTTCAACCCTGATGTCCAGGCAACAATGTTTTTTATTTCAAGTAATTTATAAGTACTTCCCATAGCACTTAACAGTGATGTCTTTGGCTGTTTCACCATGGTACCAGAGTGTATATGTATTTACTGTGGGAATTTTTTTTTTTAATAAAACTGTTGTAAGGCGTTTTTATTCCTTCTCATTGTTACATTAGAAACATTCACTGCATAAGTAATGTATTTTTTTTTCCCCCACTTGAAAGGCAACAGATTATGGCCAGCACTGTATTTGGTTGTGTAAAATAGTGATGGGCTAAGCGATTTCTCAACCAAATGCCGTGATTTCAAACTATTTTTTTTCCCCCGCTTTAATACTGCTGAGAGTACAGAAGTTCTTTGAATTCCCTGTGTTGGTATAATCACATCAGTCCTCAGATTAGATCTGGTCAACATGAAAATCAGAAACATCAGGCAGAAAAGAAATGCAATGTCTGATTTATCAAAAGTAACTATGGCGTCATGCTTTACTTGCTCTAAGATTAGAGATTCAGGGAGGAGGCTGTGGATTTGGCTTTTTTATTCACTGTTTTCAAAAATTTAACATAGGGTCACACAAATTCACTTGGGGTTGATTTGGTTTACAGACTGCCAGCTCAAGAAATAGAACACAAGTGAAAAGCTAAAGGCAGCATTTAGGGAATTCTGTATAGATGGTTGTGCATAAACATGTAAATGCATATGCAGCCCATGAATGTATACACATATACATACACTTAACCCACCCCCTCTTTCCCTTTAATATTGAATATTTTCATGCCCCTACTTTTGTGTATCTAAGCAAGGTTGCATTAATATATTTGTAAGTCAGAAATGAAGTGTTGTGACCATCAGCTTTGAAGAAGAGATGACAAACCTGCCATGTTAACAATTAAATTTGCTTCAGTAGTTCATCTTGCTGGTAACCAACCCCCTCTCCCCCCATATATTGTACAACTCTTACTTCACTTCGGTTTAAATGAATACACATCTTGTTACATTTCTGTAACATCCTAAAAAGAACCCCAGACATCAGACATGTCTTCTTTCACATAGGTAACATACCACTCAAAATAGTCCTGGAATGTCTTATTCTCATACAGTTATACCATTTGTGTCAAAGGTTATGTATATTGTAACAACTCCTATGGCAAGAATAAGGACTTGAATTTAAGTTAGTTTTGAATGTCAGGCTCCAGAGATTTTTGCAGAATTATTGCAGCAGTACACCAAATTACAGGCAAAATACATCCTCACTGAAATTTTCTGACACTGGGTAGTGCATGTAAATGTGTACTATTTGATTTCTTCTCATTTTAGATTAAGTTGCCTTAACAAGAAGAGTGTTTATTAATAATGCCATAATAAAGAATTTGTAAGAGTTGTTTTGAACAAATATTAGGAGAGTTGGCAGATATTGAAATATATAAAAGCTACAAGTAACAATAAGTTTGCTTTCTTACACAAACTTAAAATAATCAGCTTTCTGTGCCTCTGCTCTAAGAATCAGACTCCTACCTAAACTCTAAGAGATAGATATTTGGCAACAATAACTAAGACTGATAAAGGGAAAGGCTCAGTTTTTCTTCTAGCAAAGTTGTGCCTGGAATTCTCTTGCTCAAATTCTAACATTCAGTCTTTTCTCAGCTACTTTATACCTACCCAAAGCTACTTTCACATTATGGTAAACATCCTTGTACTTAAAAAATTAATATTTTTTATGCTTCCTGCATAAAAATTATATGAAAATTTCTCATCTGTGGTGAAAATAAAACCCAAATCACAAAGTGCTTAATCAGTTTCCTTCATGTATCTTTTTTATCCTCTTCAAAACCAAAAGAGGGCGGGGGGGGGGGGTGGGAAGAGAAAAGGGAAAGAGATTTCAGTGAAACACTCCTAAGATCCAGTTCAGAGAAATACAAAATTTCATCTTAGGATGTAAGTACATGTTTAGTAGTTATTCCAAGGGCGGGGGGGGTGGGAAGAGAAAAGGGAAAGAGATTTCAGTGAAACACTCCTAAGATCCAGTTCAGAGAAATACAAAATTTCATCTTAGGATGTAAGTACATGTTTAGTAGTTATTCCAGAATAATTTCTGTAAAGCTAAATAAACACCTGAAAGTCCTCTCAGCAGAGAAAACTTGAGCAGCTCACATTTTTGTCTGGTTCAGCACTATATTTTACATCAAACCCTATATTTTCTCCCTCACAACAAGTTAAGTATATTTTTATTCTGCTTCTCAAATACTCTAATATATTCTGTGGGATGAGATCAAAACCTCTGACAGTAGATTTTCATAGTAAAACAGCAAAATAGACTTTCCTGTTTCCAGTCTGACAGTCCATCCCCACCAACAGCACAGAGAAGCAACACAAGGAAGACAAATCTACAGAACTAATGTTTCCCACTGATGCAGCTGTTGCTGTCCAGTGTACATGGAGCTCTGCTGGAGAACCACAAAATCCATGGGGAGAAGTTCAAAACAGCATGTGGCAAATGTGTGTACTTTTGTAAGACTGGTTCCCAGTTTTATACCAGAAGTTAGGAGGATTGTGAAGCAGAGTTTATGGATAACTTATCATTTATAGTAGAGGAGAAAATGGCAATGACAGTATCAGCTTGTGATTATTTCTATATGTTCCAAACTCACTAGCTGAAGCTGAAGAGAATGGAGGTCCCCCACCACTTACTGCTTGTTATGAAAGTTTCTATACATTGAAGTGGATTGCAAAGGAAATACCTCAATAACTTATAAAGGATGTTACAATCATATGATTTGCAAGAAAGCTAAGTGTGTTTATGAATTCCATGTATATCCACTGGATTTCTTCAGAACACAAAACCATTAGGGTGCATCACAGATATTATTGGAGACCTAAGAAGAGGCATATGGATGATAATGAAAGCCATAAAAGCACACCTCCTTAACAGCAGGGCACAGGAGGGAACAAAGCATCTGTTTCATGAAAAATTAAGACCTCGAGTTACGTTGCTTTTCAATGACAAACCCCCTAATATCTCCTGTCATTTACCATGAAAAAATGACAGAAAGTATGACATATAACCCTAATGGTTTGGTGATCAGAGACATTTACCAAAATTTTAGAAACCTTGGAAGTTGGCATCTGAAATTAAAAAAAAAAAAAAAAAAACCCACACCCAGCAATCAAACCAACCCAAACCCAACCCAAACCCAACCCAAACCCAACCCAAACCCAACCCAACCCCAACGCCATACCCCCCCCCCCCCCCTGGGATTTCCCACATCACAAGAGCATGCCCTACCCACTACACACTTTTCTAGAAATTTTCTCTGGAAAACCTAGAGCATCTGAAATGATACCAGGCATATATCTGCCTGCTTGTTTTCTCTCCCCAGTGCTTGTTGTTTCATGTTTGCCTTTTATTGATTTATGTTCTTTGTGAATGAGAAAGTTCCAATTGTTAATTCTTTCTGACAGCCTCTAAGTAACTAATTTCAATAAATAATTTAGTAGCACAGACACTGAATAAGTTTAAAAGTTAGCTTCTAGTGGCAAATAATAGTGTTTAAATAACTGTCCTCCAGCCATTGTCACACCTCCAGCTGCTTTGTGGAACCATTTTCTGTGAGTCTTCGCAAAGTGCAAGGAAATGCTTCAGTAGTGCTTAACACATCCCCATAGCTGGCACCTATTAAGCATATGCATGCTTTGTGTGCTTTTCAGGACTGGGTAAAGAAGAAAGATAAAACCAGTAAGGAGGAAACAATATACTCACGAAGTATGCTTTTGGCAGATAAATAAGCTTATTTGAAGTTACACGTTGTGCTGAGCTTAGATTGCTTTGAGACATTCTAGACAGGAACAGAAGAAACTATTAAAAAAATAATATAAAAATTGTGGAGCATGCTGAGGCAGACAAAGAGTGGGAGATGCCAGCACTAAAGTTGTCTCTGCATACCACAGCTGCCTTGTATGCATTTGTGATGATACAATTTTTAAATACTACCAGCATTTTTGTCTGCCTTGTTGTTCAATGCAGCTTTTATTGTCACAACTGCTATAACATCATGGGGAAGGTTCCAGGAACTATGAAATAGGCTATAACACGAGAAAGCCTAAATATGCCTTTTGGGATCTCCACTGTTCAGGTATGCAATGTCCAGATGATTTCCAGACATTTTGTCATACCATGTTGATCAGAAGGTTGTTAGATTGTCAGTTTCCCTGTCCACAGATTAGCAAAAACACATGCTATGAGGGGAGCATAAGGTTTCACAATCCTTAACTGTTGGGAACAGTGCACCAGTTATTATAGAGCTGAGACAGCTCAAAGATGTTTTGTCATCCATACTTAAGTGAAGAAGCAAATCTGTAAAGCCTCTTAGAAGCTCAGGTTGCCTGAAGTATTAATAGTATGTTTTGTAGTCGGAACACAAGGTGTTTTGGTATGCAAGTATTCTATCAGCTACTGAGCAATTAACCATGTCTACTACTATTTCTTTGATTTAGGCTGTAATTTCAAAATGCAGAAAAATAGGGTGTGCTTTCCAGAACAGAAAGGAAAGACCAAAATGGTCTTGAAGTCACTCAGCTTTCATATCAGTTAGTATTGGTGAGGTAAATTTGAAAACCCTCAAGAACATGGTTAACTTCCAGCCTGCAAACTTTCCCAGTGCAAGAGTCTTACCAGCATTATTAGGAACTCTTGTCCTGATACACTGAAGTCCAAAAAAATTACACAGCAGATAACACCACTGCCCGACAAAGTGCAGAAGCAGAGTCCTTCACTATGCCACTTAGATACATGGGAAAATGGAAAAAAACATAATAAAAATGAATATGGAAATGGTCCATTCCATGAAAACCAAGCATAAATAAACTGAATTTGAAAGCTAGCATTTCCTTCCTGTCATAGCTGACAGGACTCAAGGTTGAGAAGTTCAAGACTAGAAACATTAGAAGCTGGATATGTAACTCCCCCTTCATATAAATGGGATGTTAGAAGTCTGCCATTTTTAAGGAATTTGGAGTTCTCAGATTTGAACATGCATTTAAATCACTGAGATTAAAGGAGACCCCTCAGAGACTCCATGAACAAAACTGCAGGAATCCTATTCGAAGACAAATAGAGTTCATTCTTGTTCTAATAGGCATGCTCACAATAACAGGGCATTGCATTAAAATTGTTACAGATAAGTGACACTGCACTTACTCCAAATGAATTGGGGTGAAGAACTATATTTCTAAACCCTGAGTCTCCAAGATCTAGAGGTCCAAATGAAGGCCAAAGCTTATGTTAGAACACTCACCTACAGAGCCAAAAGTTCTAGAAGTACAAGCAAAAGCATAAATATGTATACTTCAGTCTATCATTTTTTTTTTCTGTAAGGATGAGAGTTAAACAGCACTAGAAAGAGTGGGGAGAATGAAGAGGGAAGGACAAGTTTCATCTTTCAAGCCATCTCGTGGCTCCTTCTTGACACTGCTATTTTCAAAAGCCTGGAAATATAAGAACCATGCATTTTTAACTGTATCTCCAAGGCTGGTTGTAAATGTCTTCATTCTTCCTTATTTTACAGTCAGACTACATTATAGTAAGCCAAGGGAATTACGAGCCTTCTGCAACAAGTTAAGAGGGACTGGCTCTAAAGTTTAGCTCCTCTTAAGTATGTTTCGGTAGTCTTATTCTGTCTTAAAAAAAAGAAAAAAAAGAAGAAAGAGAAGAAAAGAAATTCTGGTTTCCACAACAACTAACTTTCTTCCTACTTATTCTGAAAACACAGTAAGAGTAGACTGACATTTCAGAGACTTGACAAATGCAACCCTACAGCGAAACTACAGTAAATGACAAAAATAAAGCTACTCTCCGCCCCCCTTCTCCAGCAGCCATTTTGACATTACTACTTAAAAGTAGTATCTTTTAGACATTTAAATATTCCACATTAGCTTAATCAGCAACACACAAAGCTTTGTTTTGACTCTTGCTTTTTCACCTGTTTAGTTTCTAACACCTACCACTTCGGAACTGTGATATCAAGACATTCATTTCACATTCTCCTAAAAACCAATTACACGCACTGCAATTACACTGCTTTAAAACCATTTAAAAGCCAACAAATGTACATACACAGATCTCTGTGGTCAGGACATCTGCACTTTCTCAACTGTTTCTAAAGCAGAGAAAAAATGCCTATTAGTATAAAATTTGAAGAAAAATTGGCCACAGGAGGAATGGGCATTAGCCATGCTTCACTTCTCTCCTTTTTGTTGACATATGAAGCACTTTTTTTCTCTTCTTTTCTTTCCAATTCACAGTAGGTCTAAAGAGGTGAATCAGTGCACAGAGAAAAAGAGAGAAAGAGAAGGGGAAAAAAAGAAAAAACCCCACAACCCTCCTTTTCCAGGGTGGGTATGAAATATGAAGGCCCAACAATTGTCTGAGCTCAGTGCATTGGAATAACATTGGTTAAATTATGGATAGTTTTGAATAGTGTCACTTTTTTTTTCTCTGCAGATGGTTGTTCACACAAGGAGTCTGGCCTGCATAATTGTATCACTAATAAGCAGTAAGGCAATTAGTTGTGTAAGTGTGCTATAATCATTCTAACAGAAGAGATGACGAAGAGACAAAAAAAAGGAGGGGGACAAAAAATGTCTTTTCTCAATTCATCAACTGACAGCCATAATTAGATATATATAATTGAAAATTCCACAGTAGGGGGGCCAGCTTATACAAATGAATTTTCTTTGCTTCTCTTATGCATTTTTTCCTTTTGCCTGAACATTCCCCCCATGAAAAAGGCAGAAAATTTGTCATTCCAGGGGAGCATATACTGTATGAACCACAGGCTACTCATTCAGAGCAATGATGTCAGAATAACATCTTTTCCCCCCACTAAGAAATAGACGGCTTTGAACTGAGCCTTTATTAGCTGTTTTCAGCCAGTAGTAAATAAAAAAAAAAAAAAAAAAAAAAGAAAAGAAAAGAAAAGAAAAAAGAAAACCCCAAACAACACACACAAAAAAAATATCCCACCATCTCCCCCACCCCTGAAAACTAAAAATGCCAACCCAAACCAGCACAGCCTTGGATGATCTATATCACTTTGCAGAACATCAAATGTAAAACTCTGAGAGGAGAGGTAACCTTTTTTTCCCCCCTTTTTTCATTCCCCCATTGACATGAAGACGGCTTGTTTTTGGTGCTGGGGGAGGAGTTCTGAGTTATAATAGAGCATTACATCATCAAGTATTATGGGAAGAAGGGGATTTCTTTTGAGCGAAGCCTGATTATCAAAGGCTATAATTAAATTTGGGCTAAAAATGCCCAAGTGCTTATGAGTTTGTGGAAACTATGCACAGAACAGCTTTCCACTGAATTAATCAGCTTGCAAGTTTGCATTATTCTGGAGCTTCTCTTTTTAAACTGTAAGCTCACAATCACAGCTTTTATTCCCCCCCCCCTCTTTTTTTTTTTTTTTTTTTAATCAAACTCTCCTAAAATTTAATTGGACAAACCTTAACTGATTTTTTTATTCCCCCCCCTTAAAGAGAGACAATGTTAAGGCTGGAGCTTGTTAATTAAGTTCTTGAAATGCCCCCAGCTGGGCAATAAATTTTCAAAGCTACACAACTGCAGTTTTTTTTTTTTTTTTAAACAGTTTTCCCCTTGGTTTTAACTTGAAATATATTTTTTGAAAAGAACAAACAATAATAACAGAAGACTGAGGAAAATTCCTATACACGTAGGATGATCCTTGCTGTCAAAAAACTGAAAGATTAGAAAACTGAAGCTGATTAGAGCTATGAATTACTGGATAGGAATTTTTTGTAAAGATGACAATTCATTAATATATTCTAAAATAATTTAGCCGTCAAAGAAAATTAAAAGTAATTAACAAAAAAAAATCTAAGAATATTCTGCGTTAGATGTTTGTTGTGGAACAACTACAGAAGATACTTTATCTTATTCACATCTTTCTAACTAACTTCAGTGACAAGTTTACTGAAACACTGCACAGAAACTTCCACAAATAGGACCACAGGCTTGGCCAGTTAAAGCCAACACAGATTAATTCTGAAAACATCTGTGGCCAGGGTTCAAACCTGAACACCTCACAATAAAAGCATAAAGATGACATGAAAACAGGTATCTTAACATCAGATCATCTAAATACATAGTTTCATAATTGATCAGCTAGATAAGGATGTCTAACTTCTTAATGGCAAATGTATCCGAATATTCAGAACTTCTGTTGAAAAACTGATTAAATAATTACCAGACAAGGAAAATTTACTGACCATACCGATAACTAGAGTCTTAGCAGTTATCAGTAACATAATTTTGGCAATTCTTATGAGCTCAGACAGGTTTTTACTGACGCTCAGATAGAGAGCAATATGATTCAAGACATTAAAAATTAGTATCTCCTTACTTATCACGTAAGAAGACATTAGTAGCCTGTGTGACATCATCATGTTTTCCCTGATGAAAAGAGCTGACCCTGTAGAATCTGAATGCTGAATTTACTCATTTTATTATGCAAATTTGCTCTGTGTTGTACAAGTGTTCATTGTTCTAAAAGTCTGACACATCCCAACTTTGACCTTTAAAAAGCTGAAGCATGAACTCATGTCCTCCCAGTACTAAAATTTTGGTAGAGAAAGTCATGCAGGGTGAATTTTGGCCTTTGCCCTTCAAGTTTGTAGTGTCAGGCCAAATCTAGGCCTAATAGTCAGTCAAGTCAACAGCTTTTGGTCTGGAATGGTTCAACTCAGTGATTCTAACCCAAAGTTTCACGTTACCACAGGTCGCATCAAAAACTTGGTAGGAAACCACTGAGCACTCAATACTCCAATCAATATTCTGTAGCTCTGACCATGACTACTATCAGAAGCTTTTCTGAATGCTTTAAGGAATGTTATTAGGAATTTTATGCCTAATCCCAACACACTCATGGACCCTACTGACTGTGAGTAGACCAACAAGTAAGACTACATTTCTCAATCTACAGAATTTGGCACATTCCAGAAGAGCAAACGAATCCTCAGTTAAAATCCTTGCTTGTTTGTGTGTTCATTATTTCAAACTAGTCCTTCAGTCCTCATACATCTTATAAGAAGATAACTTTTTCGTTAGGAAAAATACAATCAGACATGCACAAAGGAATAAGACTTATTTTTTTTTCTGGAAATGCTTTTTTTTGAAAACTAAAAAATAGCTACTGCATTTTCTCTTTTGTTAGAGCAGCTGTCTCAGGTGTTCTCTCTCTTGCACATAATATAACTGATCAGATATTCTGAAAATATATACTTAAGAAGTTAAATGAATGCTCATTCTACTGTATTATTTTTCTTAAAGAATTAAAGGGTTTATTTTATCCTAAAAGATTCTTGGCTGCATTTCCATGGTGCACAATGATATATTTGGTTCTTTGTGTTTCTAACTAAGTAATGACATAGTTCCTCTAAACCATGAAAAGCTTGCGTTTGACCAGACAAGAAAGGATGAACTTCTGGGAAATTCTATTCACTGGATCTTGAATTAGACCCAGAACACTGGGACGAATCCTTTCTCTCCTGCAGCCCCCTGCCAAACCTGGCTATAGCTGCAGTGCCACTGCATTGTTTCCTCCTTATTCATTTGGTACAGTAGTATCAACACAAACTGTACTCAGCTGCTGAAAGCTTGATTCTCAAACATATGGATATGTTGAAAATTAAATTGCAGGGTTTATTTGAATTTATAGACAGCTCGGTGAATGTATTTTTGAGATACAGTCTCCGTCAAGGAGATAGATGTCACCTGCCATGAGGAACATGATTGTATAATGTTAAAATGCCACATTCTCTTTGTAGGTAATTCTATTCAATCGCTTCCTGCACAGGTTTGGGTAATGAACACTTGAGCATCTGTGGTGTTGGGGTTTTTTTTCCCCTCCCCTTTTCCTACTCCCCCTCCCTTCTCAGAATCTTGCTTAGGATTTATATTTCTTTATTGCATATAAAACTGCCCAGATTCTTTTCCCAATCCCCCTTTGCCTTATATTATTATGGTGTTTCTGATCTTTTATTAAGAAGCCCACGCTCCTAAACAAGGAAGATTTTGCAGTACAGAGTAAAGATGATCTATGGGAAATTACTGAACCTGTGAGACAAATTATTCTGCAGAGTCAGTCAACACTGTGGGAACAGATCAACACCCTTTCAATTAAAGAGTTGCATTGTCTTGTTTGCTTAGATTCAAAGATTTCTTTTCTTTCTTTTTAATAATCTAGTCAATTGTAATTGCCACCCCATTGTACAGCATAAACCCAAATAATCTTTCCCATATCTAACTCAGTTTATGAAGAATGGCATCTAGTGTGAATCATTAGATTATATCATGAACAAATATAAGCAGCTTGCAGGAAATAATTTACTACATGCAAACCTCATCCCCACCCTCCACCATTATTAATTTTTCTGTTGCTTTGACAAATTGATTATTTATATTTTTAAAACACTTTGACAAATTTATTCCATTTGCACACAGTCTGTAATCTTCAAGTAATTGTTATTTACTATTTTGAATCTTATTTACTCAGATTAACAACTCACAAACAGAAGGCTAAACTAAATTCTGCTTGTCTTTGTCGTAAATTAAAAACATGTCAAGCTGAAAATACAACCAATACATTCTTACCCATACTACAAATGTTTGATATATTTGTTTGGTTTTGATTAAGTGCAATATAAACCAAATAAAAACCAACACCACTTAATGTCATTCTCTTCTCCAAAATACTCTCAGGTCAGATCAGAAAATGCTGGTGAGAATGATTAAAAAGTACTGATAAACTGGAGTCTAAAATTATCCTACCTGACATAGAGATCAAAATAGAAAGAGGAAACTATTGCAATGCAATTACAGGTGATCATTTTCTTTTCAGAATTCTTTTACTTACAGCAAGGTCTAAGAAAAGAAATCAAGGTCCTTTGAGAAGATCAAATAGCCCAAACCTTTGCTGCAAGATTCTAGCTTCAAGAAGCTAGAAATCTGATTTTGTGTGTATCTCAGATGTCAAAAGCATGTATACAAGAAACCTGAAAACTGACTTAAAAAAAATATAAAATAGGGGGCATCTATATTCTGTGGAATTCCCTCAAGAGTTTTGCTTGATAAATTATGAAGGCTCATTTTGTGTCCATATCACTTTTCCATATTACTGACAGTAAATGGAGCACAGCACTGCATAAATATATTTCATTCTTAAAAGCAGAATGTCTATGCCAATCTGTGAATTAAAAAGCTGAACTAAACAAAGCAAATCTTTGCAGGTAACAGTTACACAACACAGTGCAGAAGTAAGCAGAAAATCAAGAGTTGCACTATATATTTCTGTCAGTAACCCCAGAGAAAAGAGGATCAGAATTTTCCTGTGATTACAAACTGTTACACTGACTGCTGTAAAAGGTATCTTTGGCTTTAGCTTCATCTAAGTAAACCACCAATTACTTCCATTGACTTACTGTTGATTCACAAAGGAGAGATCTTTGCTCTGAAGAAAAGATTTGCATCTTGCTCATGACAAAAACAGAGGAAGAAATGAGGATGTAGATACATTTCTGAGATACAATTAAAAAGCAATTTCTTATTTAAGACTATACTAAAATGCATTTTTGATGTGTTCATTTCTGATTTAGTAAAAAGTAGTCCAATACCAAGCTGCCACTATAACCTCAAGTTGACTCTCTTTATTTACCATTTCAAGAGCAGACACTATTTTTCTGACTGAAGGAGTTGGGGCTGTTCAGTCTGGAGAAGAGAAGGCTCCGAGGTGACCTCATTGTGGCCTTCCAGGATCTGAAGGGGGCCTACAGGAAGGCTGGGGAGGGACTTCTCAGGATCTCAGGTAGTGATAGGACTAGGGGGAACGGAATGAAGCTGGAAATGGGGAGATTCAGGCTAGATGTGAGGAAGACGTTCTTCCCCATGAGAGTGGTGAAGCCATGGAATGGGTTATCCAGGGAGGTGGTTGAGGCCCCGTCCCTGGAGGTGTTTAAGACCAGGCTGGACGAGGCTCTGGCCAGCCTGATCCAGTGTAGGGTGTCCCTGCCCATGGCAGGGGGTTGGAACTAGATGATCCTTGTGGTCCCTTTCAACCCTGACTGATTCTATGATTCTCCCAAGCAATTAAGCAGAGGTGGAATAGTAACGAGTAAGCTGCTCCTTCCTAATTTCTGAAAGCTTGTTAATACTACATATTTTTTAGATACATGGTCAGGTTAAAACCCCTTAAATGTAGATGAAATATTATTCCTCTTCTCCTTTCTTACAGCCTCAATCTTGAATAGAATAGAATAGAATAGAATAGAATAGAATAGAATAGAATAGAATAGAATAGAATAGAAAAACAAACCAAACCAGGTTGGAAGAGACCTTCAAGATCATCGCATCCAACCTAAACCTAATAATGCTCCCATCTTTTGGGCAGCAACAGAGCTGCAAGCAAATGGTGAAATGTTGAAGTGATCAAGTCACTTGCACAGCTAGCACAATAAATACAAAAATTAACCTCTTTCTTACCTCTACCCTGAACCTCTCATTCCTCAAACCTCTTCCAGAAATAAACTAAAACAGAGTCAGGAGGATAGTAGCCAACTGTCAGAAGTGATATATGCATTTTAAGAAGATAACTACTCAAAAATAAAATAAATCACTTAACAAAAAAAGCTTTCCAAGATTATAAGTATATTCTGTCCCCAAAACATAATGATATTCCACAGTTTAGCATGCTTTTCATGTTAACACATTTGCTGTGCTGGCATCCACCAAAATTGAGAAACTGTAATGAAGCAACAGATCAGACAATGCCACCTTCCGAATGGAAGAAAATGGGCAGGGGAAATGTGATACAGGTAGGCACATCAGGAAATCTTCCACGCCACTGGTTAAATTTTACTAGCAAATCTCTTGAAAATCACTGTACTGTGTCAAAGACCTTGATGTTTTTAAAACAAAGAATTTATGGGCACTGGAAATGTAACCTATCTTCCTTTGTTCACTGAAATACGTCATCATTTTGTGCCTTGTGGTAGCAAAAGTAATTTAGAGGATCCTGACAGAAATAATATATATATCACAAAATCTGTCCATTAATACACTCATGGTATTATAAACATAGTGGTTTGTGGATGACAGAAACTGTCAGTATTAAAATGTAATACATTTTCTTTTCATATTCAAGCCGAGTGAAGAGAGCTTTCTGACCAAAAACTTCTCTCTAAACAAGGCACAAGGAGCTTAAAGATTACAGTGTAACCTTGGAACATCATTTCCGGTTTGCTCCAGCTCTTAAGAGTACTGAAAACAATGGTCTCAAGATTCAGGATCAAGTTACTCACACAACAATAATTGTAAATAACAGTACTGCTTGCAAGGGAGTTCTAAACTGCAAACCCAAGGCTTTTAGGGGCCTAGTCTGATATAAACAGAGACTAGAATTATTAGCATCTATTTCTTAAAAAGAAATCTAAACTAACAGAAATGGATACTAAGCCGTTCAGAATCCATAAAAAAAATAATTCTTGAGCCCATCTACCTGGACAACTTAATACTGCTATGAAGCCCACATTAGCACCCTTGATCCATACATCAAACACTAACATTTATTTATGTATGGAGAATGACAAACAAAGTTACAGGAAGAAAGTGACTTTGGTTACTACATTGAGTGTGCACAATTTTGACAAGTGAGCACAAAGGAAATGGGTCACGGGATATCTCAA
Organism: Picus viridis; assembly: GCA_033816785.1. Classification (NCBI taxonomy): domain Eukaryota; kingdom Metazoa; phylum Chordata; class Aves; order Piciformes; family Picidae; genus Picus; species Picus viridis. The sequence continues at coordinate 4,288,826 of CM066591.1, read as the reverse complement.
AATTAAGCACCCCTGAAAGACGTTACCCTGAGACAGATCAGCATCACACAAATCATTGCATACAAGTAAGAAATGGTGTATGAAGCTACCTCTTGTCTCCTGAGATGCAACATTCCAGGACTGGTTTTACTATGCAAGTATTTTTAGAATGACTTAAGATATATCTACAATATGCAGCAACTATAACAGCAAAAATCTGCCAGGAAAGGAGTGGAGCATACTACATAGTTAACATAAATCTATCTGGAAAAAGACTCCCATCACATCCTTGTGTAAGTCAGTAGTAAATTCTGTGTACTTCTAACAATTTTCAGACTGCTATAAAAGCTTACTGTCACAAAGGTGGTCAGTCCAGCAGTATATTGTCTCAAAAAATTCTACAGAAGCCATCAATATACTTAAAGCATCATTCAGTCCCACAATGACTATACATATACAGCTTTCAATGTGGGAGCAGACTTCCACATTTTTCCATCTCCTTTATTTGATGTCTCGAGGAAGGCAATAGTTATAAATATCCTATGGGAAATTCCTAATGCCTAAAAAATTGACTAGATATCTTCAATCTCTAGAACTCCTATTTGTGAGCACTTGTCATCTAACAGCAAAACAAGGTAAAAATCAAGAGGAAAAGCGTTAGTGTTGTTTACAAATGTGTGAGGATGGTAACTTCAGTGCCTGAGATCTCTTATTTATTTAAAGGACAATAAGCAAGGTTACACATTTGATTGCCACAGCTCTATCTACAGCAAGGGAAAAAAACAGAATGCCTCTGGGTTTGATTTGGTATAATTTAGAAAACAGCTGATTCATTTGCCAAGGGCAAATCCTGCCTGACAAACCTGGTGGCCTTCTATGATCAGGTGACAGCATTAATAGATGAGGGGCGAGCAACTGATGTCGTTTACCTGGACTTGAGCAAAGCCTTCGACACTGTCCCGCACCACCTCCTGGTCTCCAAGCTGGCGACACATGGGTTTGATGGATGGACCACTAGATGGATAAAGAATTGGCTTGATGGCCGCACCCAAAGAGTGGCTGTCAACGGGTCCATGTCCCAGTGGAGGCCAGTGACAAGCGGAGTCCCTCAGGGATCAGTCCTGGGACCTGTCTTGTTCAACATCTTTGTGGGTGACATGGACAGTGGCATCGAGTGCACCCTCAGCAAGTTTGCTGATGATACCAAGCTGTGTGGTGCAGTGGACACGCTGGAGGGAAGGGATGCCATCCAGAGGGACCTGGACAGGCTGGAGAGGTGGGCACAAGCCAACCTCATGAGCTTCAACAAGACCAAGTGCAGGGTCCTGCATCTGGGTCGAGGCAATCCCAGGCACAAATACAGGCTGGGCAGGGACTGGCTGGAGAGCAGCCCTGAGGAGAGAGACTTGGGGGTGCTGGTGGACGAGAAGCTCTCAATGTACGCTTGCAGCCCGGAAAGCCAATCAGATCCTGGGCTGCATCAGAAGTGTGACCAGCAGGTCAAGGGAGGTGCTTCTCCCCCTCTACTCAGCTCTGGTGAGACCCCACCTGGAGTACTGCATCCAGTTCTGGAGCCCCTATTACAGGAGGGAAGTGGACGTGCTGGAGCGTGTCCAGAGAAGGGCCACGAGGGTGATCAGAGGGCTGGAGCACCTCTCCTATGAGGACAGACTGAAGGAGTTGGGGCTGTTCAGTCTGGAGAAGAGAAGGCTCCGAGGTGACCTCATTGTGGCCTTCCAGGATCTGAAGGGGGCCTACAGGAAGGCTGGGGAGGGACTTCTCAGGATCTCAGGTAGTGATAGGACTAGGGGGAACAGAATGAAGCTGGAAATGGGGAGATTCAGGCTAGATGTGAGGAAGAAGTTCTTCCCCATGAGAGTGGTGAAGCCCTGAATGGGTTATCCAGGGAGGTGGTTGAGGCCCCGTCCCTGGAGGTGTTTAAGACCAGGCTGGACGAGGCTCTGGCCAGCCTGATCCAGTGTGGGGTGTCCCTGCCCATGGCAGGGGTTGGAACTAGATGATCCTTGTGGTCCCTTCCAACCCTGACTGATTCTATGATTCTATTCTATGATTCTATATTCTACTACAAGCAAGAAGAAAAATCAGTAGTCTGAAAAATTCTGAGAGTTGTACTGAATGTCTGAAGCATCAGTTCTGAGAATAAACAATGCCTTTGTTATAGTCTATACTATAATCCTCACAAAACCTCACTCCTGAATTTTTTTATTTTTTTTTTTTTTAAATCTTCCTCCAAAAGAATTCAGGAATCTCAGGGTCAGATTTTCTAAGAAATTCAGCTTTCAAAATCCTAAGGTCTTCCAATATTTTAGTAAATAATAAGAAAAAAGAACACAAAAATATTTTTATGAATCAGCACACAATCTTGTTTAGGTTTTGAAAATATCTCCTACTAGTCATAGTCTTCCTTCTGAGAAGCAGTAAAGTTCACCAACAGTTGAGAATCATTTGAAATATGCATTTTAAAGCATCCTCTGCTTGAAGCATCAGACTGCACAAATGAAGCCAGATGATTGACTTGACCCTCTGCTGTATCTTACTATTTCAGTTCATTGAGGTTCAGTTAACTATAAACTGAACAGTAGCTACCAGTAAGCTGCACAGCTAAGACATTGCTATAGCTTCCCCCACAATGCTAGGATGTGCAACGCAGCTCTAAGTCAACGTATTGTGAACATCAGTCCATGTTATGGTACTTTATTTCACTAGCATAACTTCAGTTTTCAGCTTACTTTAACTAGACTTGCTAGACTTCCCTAATGTAATAAATTGGATCTTAAGACTTTTACCTAATTTAATACAAGACTAAAATCTTGTAACACCAGAAATACTGCATCACAGGTGGAGGGACTATGCCAGCAAACCTCGGAGAGCAGATGTAAAATTATATCTGTATTAAGTTCAATATAAGTAGTATCATTGGACAGGAACAGGGACACAAGCATTGGCTAATGCAAGTGTTGTGCCTTTACCAAGGTTACTGGGAAAGTATAGTGAGAAACTAGCCAAACCATTCAATGGAACAGGATTGGTGCTAAGATCTCCTGCAGAGATCTAGGACAACAGCTGATATGTAATGCGAAGACAACTGCTGAGCTTTTCTTGCTTCTGCACATGCTCCAGCACAGGAATTTACATGGCTGGAGAGATTAGTTCAGACAGCAAGGAATTCCCCAGAAAGCTCAGTAATAAGCGTTCATCTGGTACTTTTCTCCCAAGTAATTTTTCAACACACACTTCAGTACTTATTTTTTTCCTTGCCCCCAGCAAAGGATGCTAATGAAGTTGTTGATAGTGCTTTCATTTCTGCTAGTTAAATAAAAAAAAAAAAAAAAAAAAAAAAAAAGATAAAAAGTCTGCTGAGGTACCATGTGCAATTTGTTCATGGAATAGGGACTTGAAAATAAGCGCTGATAAGCAACAGCGGTTGCATGGGAAATCAGGTACCTAAAGAAGCACTGGTCTAACGCGGAACTGGATAGCTGAAAACTGCCCACATTTTGGTTTCCCTGCAATGGTGTCACTAGCAGATACGAGTAGAATATGACCAACCAACACTGTTTGTGACTAGTGTCAAAGTATCACAGATCCTGCTTTGCACAGCTCCATAGAAACAGAACTGGTTCATGGTTCCCATTTTTATTGTATGTGCATGAATGCATGTACTAAACAGCAGGGATGCTTCCTGGATTGCAAGAGTCAGGTCATGTTCTTTTTCTGCCTGATTCAAAGCAGACACTTTCATCTCAGACCACCCTACCTCAAATTGAGAAGGGACATGAACACACCATCTCCATTCTAGGACAATTCTTAAACTATTCCACACCAAAAAGTCTTAGACTGTTTCTCTGTTCATTCTGTTCTTCATGAATGCTTCGTTGAAACTTATGTATCCAGCAGAATGGCATGCTTCTGAGAGTTATAATTCTAGTACAATTGTTTGCACTAGGTGTAATCACAAGACTTAAAATCCAAAGTTGTCTTCCATTACATTTAGAGATAAAGAGGTGCTGCAGTGTTATCACAGTAATCTAAAAGGAGCATGAAATAAAGCTGTAGAAGTTTGTCTAATTCTCCACCAATAACACCTCTATGTGCTGTCCAGTTACTTGAATTTGGAACTCAAAACTCTTTTTTTAAGTAAGCCAAAGAATAACAGTGTGAAGCTGAATTCAAAGTGCCTTTGGAAAGAAACACACTATTGCAACCAATTTATTGTTAATTTGAATTCAGTACCCTTTTCTACATTATTTTGTCGTACTATGTTAAACTGCAGTCAAAGTTTCCATACCTGTGAGATACTGAAATCTGTCTGAAATTATCTTCTATTTTTTTTTTCCCATTTGGTTTTGTTTAGTTTTACATTTAGGAAGTTAAAATCAATTTTCAAAGCCTCATTTGGATTAGCTGAATTCTTAGACTTTTGCTCAGGAGTTCCTGGAAGATCCACTTGAATAATAACAGCCCTCTTTACAAAGTATATGAGAAAGTTCCCAACTAATTTTCAGTACTCCTAATGAATACCTTTTAAGAAACATGCCCAGTACATACACATCTAATTCAAGTGCTGAGCATTAACAAATTACCATTCACAATTTCCATCTTACAAAGATCTGATTTCAAAAGAAAAAAAAAAAAAAAAAAAAAAAAAAAAAGAAGTGTTTACTTCATATTTCCAAGGCACTGAGTTTTCCAATAATAGAGCTAGAACTCTGGGCTATTAAGGAGAAAGATACTTAACCCCATTTCCATTAGTTTACCTCCACATGCCCTACCTCTCTTTCTGGAGATTAATTATCAGAAGCAGCAACTCAGCAAAAATTCAGATAAGGCAAAATGGGACAGTCAAAATGGATATGCACTGATCTCAGCTGGTAGTTGAGGGCTAGTGGGGTTTGCTCCTCTAAGTGGTTTTATTGTACAGTATATTGTTGCAGGCCTCCCAGAGAAGTAAGCTTGCAAAAATCAGAGTGGTTTATCTGGAAACAGGTTTTGCATTTCTATTAGCCTATAAACAAAGCATCAGTGTTACTTAGAAATAAATGTGTAGTGTGCAGATTCTCTTTTTGAACTCAGATTTGGTTTCAAGCTGTATTCTTTACTATGCTTATATATGTCTGTATAAACACACTATGGATTACATGTGTGTATGCATATTTATAGTCACACCAAGAAAAAGTGGACTCAAATTGGTTTCTGAAGTTATTTTGCCATTTTATCAAAAGAATATGGCTGAAATTCTATTCTGACTGTAATGGAACATACTTCAGCACTCTTGATGAGGTATCTTAAATTTTTTGTGTCTAATTTACAAAGCAAAAGAAATTAATCTTTTTTATGCCACATTCCCCTCTCAAAAAAAGGTGACATCTTTCCCCTTGTGATCAATTTGTGCCATTTTCTTTAAACAAAGATATCAAATTGTTACACTTCTAAACCACAGTGTGTTCTGGTAATTCAATCCTTTGTATTTGCTTGGATGTCTCAAAGTTTTTTAAGTTCAAACAACAGAAGAACTGCAGTGCTGGTCAGTCCCCTCTTAAATCTACTTATGGATTTCATTTGCTGTGTGGCCTGAGAGAGGTCAAAAGGTTTTCACACAGAAGTAGAATTTGAGAAATAATCACCTTATAGACCCACTAAATCAATCATAATTAATGCACTTGCCTAGTTCTGTCAGAGAATTGCTGCTAGAGGGCAAAATAAAGAGGCCTCTTCTAATACAATTTGAAAAGAGATCAGATCTGTCATTTCATCTAATAATTGAGCCAAATGAGAAAAGAGAAGGGTCATAGTTCATCTGCTGACCTTATGTAAACCCAATAATACATAATTAATTTTCATTTTATGGAATTTATAAGATGCTGTAAACTGTCAGGATACGGACTCATCTGCTTTAGCTTCCACCAAAATCTTCCTGCTCATCACATAACACTCGTTGAGCTGCTGAAACTTTCAAGTGGTATACTCTGGCAGAATAATCCAAAAGCCTTCAACAAGGACTGGTATTTAATTCATTCTTCCAAGCGTGTGAAGTTAATAACTGAATAAATCACTTGCAGCTCTGAATGATATAAAACCTGTAATTTATTTACTGAGTGTTACATATACAGTTAAAACATGTTTTCATGCAAAATGGTCTATTTTATTCTTTATCATTGTTATAAAAAGATTTACTTTTTTTCCTCTGTGTGTGTGAGTGAACACAGACTATAAATATATATGCCCTCAGAATGAAAAACCTCATGTCATCCCAAGTGTCAATTGACCATGGTCAACAGAGCTCATTTCAGTTATTAATTACACACCATTCTGAAGACATATTAAGGACACATTTCTCAAGTAGGCTGCCTTTTCTGTTCTTTTTTTTTTTTTTTAATTTGTGGTTGTGATTAATACTAACTAAAAGTATCATGTTGCCTGTCCAGCCTGCCTTGCTTCTTTTAGTTTCTATGCTGAGCTACATTCTTTACTGAATTGCACTACCACAACCAAGTTAGATCTCTATATAAGTAATAAAGGTGAATTGATGGTTTATGAGTTATTCCCCACTGCTTTGTCTCCTTTAATGCCAATACTACCAACATGTAACAGAACACCAGGGCATGCATGTCAGAATTTCCTAAGGCAAATCTAAGCTGCTGGGGAGAAATTTTGTTTAATTGAACCAGCAAACACGTAACAAGAGGAAAAAAATTAGCAGGGATGCTTTTGACTAAGTCTTCAGGTTGAAACTACAGCAACAAACTTTGAAAGAATATGAAGGCTGAGAATAAATCCAAGCAGATATGGTGATGCTAAGAAAAGATAACTATGATCTGGTGTAAAATCGGCTTGGTGATCCTCAGACTGTCACAGCTACGACAACATTGCTGTGAAAGCAACAGATGTACATAGTACTTATACCAGTTTATGTAGAGATTGTGAAATACTCAGGACTGTGGATAAGAAAAAAACAACAAGTAATTGGACCAAGATGCAGTATTGTAGGCTATACTGTCTACTACAAATCCTGTTGAAGAGAAGCTCCATGGAAGATACAGCTCTCTCTACTTGATGGTCCACGGGCTGAACCCACACCTAAAGCTCCCATCCCATGTTGAACTACTTTGCATAGCTGTGACTAAAAAGTTACCACAAAAGGCAACAGCTGATTCTCCCTGACATCTTATTCCAGTTTATTCAGCCACTATAATTTAAGACAGCTCTGAATTACAACTTAGTCTGTTTTGGTTTCTGGCCAGTCAGTGCAATGGAAGAAAAAATTTGTTTTCAGTCCTTTTTCCTCTCCACTACAGCAGGCTGAAGACTGCCTTTTTATGCCTCTATAATACAGCAGCACAGAGATAACTTTACTTTAACAATTAAGAAAGAAAAATACAATTTTATACTAAAATTAATTACACCATATGGTGTCATGTTTCCACTTAAATGAATAATATATGAAACAGCTACTCAACAGCAGCACAGTAGCAACACAACATTGCCCTTCTGTAGTACCATGAGTGCATGATTTTTAAGCAGCTTTATCAGCAATCACACCCAGTAATTTTTATGAAGAAGAAAATGACGGCATAGGAATAAGATGTTGTTTTACACCAAACACTGAAACTGGGGGGAAAACCAAAAAGTGTTCTTATCTCGTGCCTTACCAATCATCTTCCCATTGTAAATTTGACTTCATATAGCAAGCCATGGAAGATACTATTTAAAGGTAAAAGTCAGTCAGTATACATTAAAACCACAAGAAACATGTACATCACCCTGAAGTTTACCCTTTATCTATTTACTCTTTTCTTTTTTAGTTTGAAATGACAACATCCTTGTATTTGTCATATTGTTTAAATCCGACCTTTGATCCTAAGGGTCAGTGCACTCAGGGGGGTCATCTGCCCATCTGATTAACACATTCCATAATTTTGGAGGTGGCCAGTTCAGTGGTCTAGCCCTTTAGTCATAGCAAAGGTTCTAGAAGCAGCATGAAAAAAAAATACTGAGGTTATCAAGTGCCCACAAAAGATTAGGAAGTTAGATAAGCACGTGACATTCAACTAACAAAAAGTACATGGACAAACCTGAAAGCACTCAGGGCCTGAAACCTGACACAAGCCAAGCAGCATGAGAAAAACAAACACCGGAAACTTTTCCTCTCTCTCATTTTTGTCTTACTAGATTTCATACAGCTCTAATATTTCCTGCCTTCTAGGTCAAGGGAGAGTGAAAAATTATCAGAGATTTTAACCCTATCCAAACTCTTACTATAATATAGAGCTAAGTTAGAAAAAATGCAGATAAGAGGAGTGACCAGCATGAGAAACCACCTGCAGAGTAGCATCAAAAAGACATCAGTAGAGTGCACTTAAATGAAATTATTGAGTGTTGAATCTGAACCAGCATGTGAGTTCAGTGGAAAAAACGTTCTCTCTCATGATGGGCCTTTTAATATTATCTATTATACAGCAAATAAAAATAACAATATAGTCAAAACATATTAGAAACACAGTCAGGACATTAGGACATTATGCTGAGAGTTAATAAAGCTTTGGATCTTGCCACTGTGCTATCTGGAACATTTCAACATTTTCAATTCTTTCTTGGCCTTTGCTTGATGTCTTTTTTGACAGCAACCTGCTTACTGTATGTTCAGTTGCTAAAAGAATGAGATTTTGCTTGATATCTTGCACAAATACAATAGCTGACTTTGAAAAGAGGCTGTGTCAACTGTCTCACATGGTTGGTCTTTCCTTGCATTTATTAATGTAATATAACAATTAAATCCCCATCCTAATGACAGTTCCTAGAACAGCCACATTCAATCTTGGAATTTTTGCTTTCAATTAATCACACATTTTATAGAAAAGCATTCATGTCCCATGAGGAATTCTAGTCCCAACAAAAATAATTATTTTTATAATTTTCCCTTAAATGAATTTTCAGAAAAGTCAGGTTTATAATCAATCATATATTGGTGTTCTCTTTCAGAGAACAGTAATGGATACTTTCATTGTATAGATTTGTCATTACTACTCTGGTTTATATTTTTGTAGGAGTAATGTGTATTATAGAACATTACTACTGGCACATTGTATCTGAATATAACATCTGACATGCATTAAAATGCATTATACTATGTCGTATTAGCCTGTAATACTGCTGCTACTAGTAAAATGCTACAGTCTGGCAATAGATTACAGCTTGTTACATTTAATCTTAATTTTCTGGAAATAGAACAGGAAGATTTCTTTATCACTACTAGTTTAATAAGTGCCCTCATAAGTAATAGAAAGTAAAAATAAGCACGAAGAAGCAACTTGTACAAAGTTGTATGTTCAACACCCAAGACAAAGGGATGACAGATCTGGTGTTCACAGCACTGCCAAATCCACTCATATGCAGTTATCAGAATATTCAAGTATTAAAAATCAGTCAGCATATGCAGTAAAGAGAAACTACAACTGTGCACAACTATGTGGGAATCAATACAATGGCAATATTTTGGCAATAACTTGTTCAAGCTGAAGAAGTTGTGTCAGAGCTAGGAGTTGTCCGGGAGTTCAAATACAGGTAGAACAAATGTCAGGCAGGATAGCAAAGTCCCAGACTAATGATATCTCAACCCAAATGTAACTAACAGACTGGGAAAACCAAAAACCAACCAACCAACCCACCCACCCCAACCCAAAGAGAGCCCCATGTCATGTCTCCTGCCCCCCCCCAAATCAAAACAAAACCCCTAAACTCTAGTTACTAATCTCTTCGTTGCTATTTAGCACAATTATGAGACTCAATCTTTCCCCAGTGCTTAACCCATTCTGATTGAAAGCTAATGAGTACAAGGCTCACATTAACAAAAAGGAGATTTCAATTTGTGTCCTCAGTTTTCAATGTATAATCATTTGTACTCAAAAATCCAATTGGTCTGTGAAAATAGGAACTTAACCAGGTCAGGTACAAGTGAAACAGGGAAAAAAATATCTAGTTTCTATATCATCTCAAATTACTGTCCTTCAAAACATGCTAGTAGACCAACCAGAGCTTGGATGAAACACGTCCCCCAGCCTGTGGCTAAACATTTAATTGAGGTTTACAAAGAGGTTTAGGATCTGGGTCACATGACAGAAGAGACAGAAACCACCATAGATATAAGCAACAGCAAATAGTTCCATTTCTTTTATAAGATTAGGAGGAGAGTTAAGCTGCTTAAAAGCATGCTTGCAAACTTTAGCTGACATGGGTGGAGGGGGCAGTTATAAGCAGGATTCTTTAGAGGATCCTGGTATTCTTCAGCCTGTTCTCAAATACCTTCTTTGCTCCCGCTTCACCTAACAAAGTCAGCTACAGCTGCTTTCCAACAGATGCTTTCTTTTCCCTACTTGCAACTGAGTGCAAGAGGAAAAGTAAAACCAAGCTACTCCTAACCTCTCTGTCCAGCTAATGGCAAACAGTATAGAATCACAGAAGAGTAGGAAATGAGGATCTATGCTGTACCCTAGGTGCAAGTTAATGCACACTATGAAGAGCCTGTAGTTTCCTATCTGAGCAGTTAAGGCAACAAGCCAGTCCAGTCGTACTTGAACATCTGTGTGCGCTGAAAATCTTTTAGTGGACAGACATTTCTGAGATCAGACAAATGATCAATGCAGACTTGACTGCCAGGATTTCAAGTGGCTCACTTTGATACTGCCTTCTGTGCTGTTTTCTAGTAATTCAAATGAAATTTCTGAGTTCTGTTCTCCAAACTGCATTGCAAAGGTACAAGCCACTCTCACATGCAGACGTGCAAATTTCCTGAGGTTGTTTATGTGAAATATATAAGCATTATATAAAACACTTTCATAGATTTTATACTTTGGTAATTTTTCAAACCCACAGATTTCTAGTTCTCTGTGTGCATCAGAGAAGTACATTGCTATGGCTGTTGTAAATAAAAATGCATTGACTAATACAAAATGACCCTGATTTGGCCACTTACTCCACTAAACTTGTGCATTCACATTCTTGTCTTTGCTCTGAAGATGTTGTTGAGATGAATAGAACATAGTTTGTAAAATCAACCCATGCTGAAGCAGTCTTGAAGCAGTTAGGGAACTAAAGCACCCCTCCTTTGCACTGCTTCATGTCATTTTTCCAGGCTCTGGAGGTACTTAATAGCATCTCCAAAAGATAACTCACAACCTAATCACAGGCAGAACAGAATACTTCAAAGAAGTCAGCATGAGATGTTTCAGGGGAAGGTTGATGTTGCAAGGAGGGACATCTTAGCATTACGTGGAGAAAGAAGACTCTCACAAATTTGGTAGGATATTTGTACTCAGATATCAAATTCACATATGTATCGTGAAAGTTTCACATTAGGTGATAGAAGCTAATCAATAATTTAAGCACATACTTATCTTTTTAAGACAGTGAGATTTAGGCAAACCAAGGCTTTATCACCACTGGTCTACATTTTTTTCCCCCTGATTTTTCAAGAACAAGAAAGAAAATCAATTCTCTGCCTTTGAAAATTTGCTTCTAACAAAGTTTTCTGACTTTTTACCCTGAGGCTATCAGTAATTTGAATAGGTTTAGCATGTAAGTGTGGAACACCCCTGTTTCCCAGCTGTCAGAGTATGTTGTTATGCATATTGAGAATGCACACAAGGCCAAAGCACAAAGGCTGTGCAGTTTCTCAAAATTTCATTTTCCTGTTATTCTTCCCAACACTGTTGTGGCAGGGTGAGCCTAAACCGGTCACAACTGTCAAAGAAGTTCCTGAGAAATGAGGGTGCTACACAGAGAGATGCAGCTCCTGAGCCCAACACACACTGAGGAATTTCAAAGCTCAGTTTGGACGCTATAAAATACTGCCTTCTGATTTTGCATTACCTGTAAAACACTGTACTGCTACTCCTATGTTCTTTTTACTACTACTTAAACATTTTTGACTGATTCTCTGCACACTACAGTGACTCCTCACTGTTATCTGCTTAGATAAGGGCCACGAGGATGATCAGAGGGCTGGAGCACCTCTCCTATGAGGACAGACTGAAGGAGTTGGGGCTGTTCAGTCTGGAGAAGAGAAGGCTCCGAGGTGACCTCATTGTGGCCTTCCAGTATCTGAAGGGGGCCTACAGGAAGGCTGTGGAGGGACTTCTCAGGATATCAGGTAGTGATAGGACTAGGGGGAACAGAATGAAGCTGGAAATGGGGAGATTCAGGCTAGATGTGAGGAAGAAGTTCTTCCCCATGAGAGTGGTGAAGCCATGGAATGGGTTATCCAGGGAGGTGGTTGAGGCCCCGTCCCTGGAGGTGTTTAAGACCAGGCTGGACGAGGCTCTGGCCAGCCTGATCTAGTGTAGGGTGTCCCTGCCCATGGCAGGGGTTGGAACTAGATGATCCTTGTGGTCCCTTCCAACCCAGACTGATTCTATGATTCTAGAGAGACATTACTTTGTCTCGATTAATTGATTTGGACTTCAGATCCTTATAGAACAGTATCTTAAAGTTCACCCACAATCCAACCTCCAGATAAATTGCATCAGTTAATAATGAATATGAAAAATGTGTGGTGACAAGCTCATTTGTCCTAATACATCTACCCTATGTTGACCAGCTGAAAGAGCTGGGGCGCTCCAGACTGCAGAAAAGAAGACTCCAGGGAGACCTTAGAGTGGCCATTACAGCATCTGAATGGGGCCTATGAGAAAGCTGCGAAGGGACTCTTTGCAGGGACTTGTAGTGATAGGACAAGAGGAGATGGATTGAAGCCTGAGGAGGGTAGATTTAGACTAGATGTTAGAAAGAAATGCTTTACAGTGAGGGTGGCTAGACACTGGAACAGGTTGCCCACAGTTATTGTGGATGCCCTGGAGGTGTTCAAGGCCAGGCTGGATGAAGCCTTGAGCAACCTGGTCTGGTGGAGGGTGCCTCTGTCAATGCCAAGGGTGTTAAAACTAGATGAACTTCAAGATTCCTTCTATCCCAAAACATTCTTTTTATAGAGGGACAAAGCAAATTTAGAGTAACTTTTCCATAGATTAAGTGATGCTGTGTCAGTAAAGCTGGTACGAATAAATGAATGAGGTAAGATTTGAATCCAGAATCCTCAGAGTTTATTACACCTTTATAAAACTGCAGCTGACAAACTTGTTTTTCTCCTTAATATCTAGTTTGCCTGACATAAGAACTCTCTGGTTTTGCTCCAAGAAGGTATAAGGCAACTGAAACAAAAACACTGCATCAAAAAATTTGAATGATGCTTCTGTGATATCTTAAAAATACTGGTAATTGATCTGCCTTTCCCATGCTGTACTGATACATTTAGCAAAGCAAATGGAGAATTATGGTTGTTATCTAAAGTAGGGGCACAATTAAAGAAAATGAGATTTGTTCACGGAACAACATTGGCTTGGTTTGCTCTTTGTTACTAATCACAAGTTTAATTTTTAATGGAAAAGCATTGCTAGCACAATTAACGCTCAATTTACATGTGCATCCATAGACCCAATTAATTAAATTTTATTGATGCCTAGTTGCTCTTTAAAATGCTTTCCAAATGCCTTCAAATTGATTTTATATGCTTGACAGCAAAAGCCTGTATGTTCCTGGTAATAATTCTACTGATTTTTACACATACATACCTTACATACTGTAAATACTCATTGCTTTCCCCTTACAGAAAAGTCTCTTAAAAACCTTTGAATGAAATGCAAATTATCAAAATTAGAGGCTTTTGTTGTTTTGCACACACACACACACACACCTCCCACCTCAAATTATATTTATACTCCAGTATTTGTGGACAGAACGAGTCCATGTTTGAAAAGTGAGAACACTTTGCAACAGTGTGATTAGTGACAGGTGAGTTGCTTCAGAGACATTATCATTAAGTAATAGTAACAATACAGTTTTTGAATCAGATAATCTTAATTTTATTTGGGGAAGGCTTTCAGTTGTGATTCTAACTTTTTCTTCTCCATTTCTTAAATGGTCTGTAAAAATTTGACTTTATCATAGTTACAGATGTGCTTGTGTCATTGCTGTGTTATATCAGCTAAGAAAGTAATGAATTCATCCACATAACAAGCCTTCAAGACAGAAAATTGCTATTACTCCTGTTTTATGCCTGGGGACCTAAACCACAGAAATCAAGAAACTGACTTTAGAGCTTCTGAGGACAGTAGGAGTCTTTGGGAGATTTTAGCATCAACAGACTTTTTGAAAACCAGAGTGTAACTCCCAACAGTCAGAGGTTTAACTCATGTTGCTTAGATCTAAGCACAATTCGCTTGCCACCAGGCCTTGGTTCTGTAGTTCTTTATGAAACACAGCTGACACATTTTCCCAAAAGCTAGAAAAGTATATAAATGTGTGTTCATATATGTTAGCTAAATTATCAAGAGGCAAGTTAATTTTTAAAAGCTTACATTCACAACTAAATGAAGAAATATCTTTCTAATTTGAGTTGAGTACAACATTAAAACCTCTAACACATACTATCCACACTATGACTTTTAATTCACTTATCAGTGTGATTTAAACAATATTAGCTATCGTATCATTTTATGTTAACAGAGACAATCAAGATGAAATCTTAATTACTAAAGAACTGTCAAGAGACATTCACAATTTCATACTGAATTTTATAAGTGCATTACTAGATATGCTGTAATTTCCCTTTGCTGACTGCTGTAATAGTTTCCTCACTCATTAAACACTTACTTCCTCGCAACCTGCCAGCAGTTTCATAGATGGCCTCACTTAAAGAAACTGAAAGAATATGAAATAATAGATTACTATAATTTTTCTAACCTAAACATAAAGGGCACTGCTAGAATTATGATAGTTTTATAAAGATTATGTATCTCTACTCAAGGAGAATTCGGCTTTAAAACTAAATTCTGATCTCTTGTCTTTATCTGCTATTATTTTTACTTAGGATTAGACTAATATTCCTTAACATCATAATAATAAAAAAAAAAATCACTACATTACAGCCATGTTCTGCTCACAATCAGTCACCTTAAAAATCCATTTTGTGGGCTGATGAGCATATCACCACCCTTAGAAATGGTTTTGCCGTAACTGTAACTACTCTTACAGTGCAAGAGGTAAACCACAAGCCACTGTGCTCACAACTGAGCAAAGATAGTATGTATTTATGAATTGTACAGGAATGTCACATTCAGGACCAAGCTCTGGTTACCTTACAAAGATTAATTTGCAGATTTCACTTCCCAAAGAGATTACATGAGAGACTAGGAAACAGAAAATGTACTAGAGATGATGAAAAAAAGAGACACAAAGCTGCAAGTATGCTCAAGAGTAACTGAAACTCAAAAGACCTGCTTGAAAGTCATAAAGTGTAAGCTAGGAATGTAAGATCTGGGTCATCAGATAATCATAAAGGTAGAATCTAACTGGCTTTTGGGGTTTAGGAAAGATTTTCCCTTTTTCCATATGGAGATTATGCCACTATCATGATGCAAGAAGGCTGTGCATTTCATTCACCTACTTCTGAAGCCCCTGGTCAGACAGAAGGTGATGGATCAGCAATAGAGTAGGTTTAATTTAGCATACTAGATAAGTACTCTAAAATTTCTCCAGACAAATCAGCAAACATCCTCCACATATGCTATATTCTGATAGCTTTAATCTCCACTGACCTTTTATATTGGCATTTTAAGCGAGTACTAATGTGAGCAGAAACAAAAACAGATTCAAACTTTTCATCAAACTAGAGCCACTCATCAGTTGCAGAGCATGTATGCTGGTTTCTGCCTTAAGCAGATCTTCTAGTGCACAGAGTTCATCTCAATTTCCCAGCTACTTTCAAGGTTCATAGTGCCCCTTTCTTTTCCTCCCAACTCTGTAGACTGAATCTGACAGATATATTTGGAAAGGCAGAAAAAATTTTTAGCAAGCCACAAGCTCCTTACATAAACAGCTGCAGAACATAGTTAAAGCTCTTTAAATGACAACTGGGTGCTTCAAGTCTCATACAGTCCAGTGAAAATCCCAGTCTGAGAAGGTCTGACAGGCCATGCTTTAAGATGACAATCTCTTTGGAGCTCAGCAACAATTTTGATGGCACAGGGTCTACATGATGTAGGCCACTCCATAGGATAATGTTGAATTGCCTGACTGTTAAAGCAGGCACTGTTAAAACCCTATTTCTATTTGAACATGGATTTCTGGCACTTAATTCCAACCACCAAATCATAATAGTCCATAAGATGAATTGTGAAGTGTTTCAGCATTTAGCACTTCAAACATTCTGAAGAACATGTTCAATGTGAATTAAAATGTTTGTATTTCTGTGGTTTATAAATTTCCCTTTAAATGGAGATTTACGGGTATTTCAGTTTCAATCCAACAAAAGCAATATTTACATTCTCACAGGGGTGCATGAGTAAAAGTAATCACTAATAGCATAGAGAGAATATCAGTGACTGTCATTCACGGGAAGTTCTTGCCCTTCCCTCTTGCACCCAGATTTAAATACACCATCCTCTTTAAAGAGGTATTTAAAGCCCATCAATACACCTTTCACCACAAAGACAGGCCTACAGCTCATGTTGGGATTGTATCTCCCACTTAATATTGTAGCAGTTTCACAAGTCTTAGTGATTAGCAACAACAAAGTTGAAGTACATTCTCTGAAGTACATTCTCTCATTTCACTGTGTTAAGACTTAAGCAACACATAGTAAGCAGCTCTCTGGGCAAATTCATCTTTCTCTAAATGTTCACAGGAAACATTCAAACCAAAGCATTCATGGAATCTTTGTCTGAGGTTACACCTTTCCCTTCAGTTTAAAATATCCTGCCTTATAAAAAAAAATACATGCGATCCTTTTTGCTTCCAAAATATGGCAGAATAAGTAGAACGATGCAGTTTTGCAAACAGCAGCATTTCATCTAATAATGAGCTGTAAAAGAAACAGCCTCTGTACAGTAATTCAGTCTTCACTAAGAAAATCTGGGTTTAGGTTTTTAGACTCCATTATTATCCATCTGTTGCACTCACTTATCATTAACTTACTATTTGTCAAGATCCATTAGGATCAATTAACGTGTCAACAAGTATAGATAATACAGTTAAATATCCTTCTAAAGTCCCTTCATACTTGGTATTATTGAGCATGTACAGAAGCCAGCAGTGGAGACAAGCATGTGTACTTCCACATAGGGCCCTGCTGTATTAATGACCTGGAAATGACATTTACACAATATAGTGTCTGAAATTTTGTTTATCGATCACCGAATCAAGTCTTAGTTTTAAGCAGAGACTTCTGAAAATGAACGGCGTAATAAAAAAGCATTGATGACTACAAGTAAGTGCTGCAGTGTTATTTCAACTGTAAGATAGAAGGATATAAGCTAGATGAACCACAAGCATTAATTAATACCTTTTATTAGAGAGGCCAGTATAGACAGGAAAAGGCAAACCAAGCACCTCAAGAACACCCCCAAAAAACACCATTTAAGAGATTTTGAAATGTCAAGTCAGATAAATCAATGAAGCATAGTTGCAATAATACTTTTGGGATACAGCTAAGCAAGCTGCTAACCTCATTCACAAACATGCAACAATGCAGTTTATCAGAACACACTTAACCAAATGAGAGCTGTGCCTTTAAAGGAACTAAAACTTTGCTTAGTGCAAAGTGGAATGCATTCTGTTTGAATTTTCTTCAAACATATCAATTGTGTACATCCATTTTTCTTACTAAGGAGCAACACAGCATTATCAACTAAATCCTGAGAATGTGAATGAATCAGCACAATTCCAGCTGCTCATTTTTCATTTATAAAGATGTGTTTAAGCAATCAAAACAAATATTTTGTACAATATTTCTACATATCCTTGGGTCCATTTGAATGCCTGCACTTCATCCTATCCAACTAAACAGTAAAGTACATGAATCTGTTAAAGAGGTACCAACATCCTTTTAAAGAAATACACTCTAATTTAGATACAAGTTTAATGCTTTGTGTGAAGTTAAAGTGAGCATCACAAATATTCTCGTCCCACAATGTGCTACTTGGTCTAATACTCGTAATGAGTAAGAAACCCAGACTCCAAAAAAGGAAAGACTAATAGATTTTAAGCCAATAGAACATGCAAGAATGAAAGGAAAGTAAATCTAATTATAACTTAGTTAACTCTGACTTTTTTTCATAGCATTTTTCAGTCCTATCACAACACAAGAGTAAAAGAGGAATTATATAGGCCCTTCAACTTAAGTAACACAAATATCGCTCCAGTTTTTCAATTAAAGAAAACTTTGATTTATACTGACTGTGAGATGTTTGTGTCCTTACAGTATTGAAGGCCATCACTACAACATAAATCTCTTGCATAGTTCAGTCTACCTTAACACCCATCACATTTTCCTGAGGACTGTTGCTCCCCGGCTCCTCTTGAGCAGTGTATGATAGCTTGGAGCTTGTTCCTTGCAACAATCACCATCCTCATTTGCACAAGCTAGAATGTACCAAGCTAAATATTTCATAGCTACTGCAGAAGCAAGCCTTCAAATAGGGTTATGAGTTTTCAGGCTAATATGATGGATGGCCTTGTAGACTACCAAAATTTCTGAAAGACTCAGATTTTGTTTCAGTTTTGCTTTTCTCTTCATTGAAAGCACACAGTTCCCAATTGTACTGAAATTACAAGTGGAAGAAATGGAAAAAGTAAAATCCCTCTAGTTGCTTTTCTTGAACATGCTAGACCTTAAATGCTTGATACTTTACAGAACACATTTGTACAATGGGAGACCATGTGAGGCATGAAATATGTTAGCTGCAAATTTCAAAACCATTCCACAGTTCTGAATACTTTTGGAATTTCCCCTTTTCTCTTTGAAGAGCAATTTCTAACTGAATCAAACAACTGGACCCACCCATGCACACTTCATTTTCAAAAAGGAAGAAAACATTTTAGTGATACAAATAAAATATTCAAGACTGCACTGAGCAGTCATAATTTCTACTACATGGGCTGAAATTTTACCAGAATAACTTTTGAGATTTTGGTATTTGTGCCCAAACCTGAATCCAGTTTGAACCATGATACATCTTCAAATCTAAATATCTGATATGCAGTAAAATTTATTTGTAATAATAAACATAATTTACAAATGTATACTTAAACATCTTCCCACTGGCCACCTCTCCTCTATTAATACCCCTATTTAACTGCTTTAAAAAGTCTTCTATAAAAATGGCCCGTAACAATAAAAGAGCTTAAGGGAATTATTTCAGCTACTTATCAATAGTTCAACTTGCATGTTACATAGAATGGACTTCTGATAAGTCTAATAGAAAAACTCTTCTTAATTCTTAAATTTCCATGCCATTGGCTTGGAAGTAGACTTTAATGCAAACACAACCAAGACAGGGAATAAATAGACTACAAATCCGCTGTCTTTCAGAGCAAGATGGACGTTTGACAACATGTATTCGAGAATGATCTGAGACAATAAACACAAAATGAGAAAACTTTGCCTAAATTTATCAAATGAAAAAGAAAATCACTTATGATGTAAAAGAACTAGCAACAGTTACAAGGGGAAAACATAGGACTAAAAGATCTCAGAGCACAACAGTAATCCTCCCAAGAAAGGTTTGGTTTTTTTTTTCCCCCCTTAAAAGCATTTCTCTCTCTTTTTTTTTTTTTTTTTTTATTATTTCTTTTTTTAAAGTGGGGACTTCAGAGACAAATGTTAAACTAAAAACATCCTTCTTGGGTTTGGATGAAACTAAAAATCAAAATGTTCCTCACTGTAGATATTACATTTCCCCTCCTTGCAGACTTATTTCATAAAAATGTCAGCTATTAAGTTAACATTATTTAAAGGGCTTTAGGTTGTAGTTACTGAATGCAACCTAAGCTATATCCATAAAGGTCTGACATTGATCCCTAGTTGTATAAAACATGATACAGAGGGGCACTAAATAAATAATCTGTATACTGCTTCCAAAGCATCTCTATTTATCACTGCATTAATGATAAGGATCTGATTTAAAGTGAACCCTAGTGAGGGTCAAATCCAAGCACAGGCTGTAATATGATCTGCAAGAGTGCTGATAACCTGAAACAATATGAAGAAGCCTTGTCAGATAAATAAAACAAATCAGCTGTCCATTAAACAGCTCAGAGAGAGGCCAACAAAACCAAATACAGATAGAAGCCTGATTTTTTTTTTTTTTTTTTCTTCTTTTCAAGAAGCACAGAAAAGCAGCACCTGAAGATCAAGCCAATCTAAGGCTAGGGAAATAACTGAGACTGATCTTAAAAGAAACTTCAGTACAGCCACTCAATAGAGACAGTTTAGATGTTCCCTTGCATCTCCTGGAGACCTCCAAAACTACCACTAACCTCCAACTAGTCAAATTATTTTCAAGGCATTGCCAAATGTCTAAAATGAAATCTCATATCGTAAAAGAAAACTGCATTTTTTCCAGCTGTCAAGGCACTAATTATTAAAATCTTGCAACACAAATATAATTACCTCTCTACTGACTGAAGAGAATTCGCACTACTTCTACTACTACAGTAGTGAGTACTTCTCACTACTTCAGAAGTAAAAACAAACAAACAAAAAGCAACAAGCAAACCAACAAACAGGTTTCAAAATCCTGTGGAAAAACAGGGGAAAAGTAATTTGAGTAGAATCTGCCTTAAGTATGTGAAAAAAAGACCCAAGATGGAGGTTGCCTGACTGCCCTTCACTGGAGCTCCATCCCAATGTGCAGCATTGGCCTAGCATCCTCAGAACCTGGGCATTTGTTCAGTTTGGTTTGGTTTACAACATCATTTGCATTATGGCTATCAGCCAAAACAATGAGAAGCTCAGGACTGAAAGTTGGGTAATTCCCATTCCACATCTATTCTGCTGTCGTAAAAACTTTGTTATGCTTAAGCATGTGAAGCTAAACAGCTTTATTTTGATGTTTTTGATTGTTTATATTTTTTTCTTGTTTGCATTACAGTAAATAAGCAACATCCCATCACTTCAGGCCTGGTTTGAACAACCAAGCACTATTCTGGCCTGAAGACCGCACAGATGAAATGTCAGGAGAGGAAAGGAAGGCAGTGGTAATTTATCCAGGCCTCACACCCATCTTTAAATGTAGAGGGGCTCCCAAATGGTCCATAATAGTTTTCCCTGACATTAAAACTAGTTTTTTTTGCTTAATTAAATGATGCTAAGTTTAAGCAAATGATTCATTTTAAATGGTGGATATCTGGGGACACAGTGCGATGGTTTGATGTGAAGACGTGTTCAGAACTCAGTTACAAAAATCAGTTTCTGGAAAGCAAAAAGAAGAAATCAGACTCTGGATTCTAGGATTCACATTGTTCAGCATCAGCTGCTATACACAGAAAATTATATTTCATCAGGACAGTGACAGGAGAAGCACCTTCACATCACTGAGAAATACATGGTAGGATGGATTATTTCAGCATGTGTGTTTACACTTAAAATTTAAGTAGTTTCAGAACCTTTACAATAAATAACGTAGGACATACGTACAGGAAAATAGGTTTACTAAGCACTCACGATGTGGTTATAAATTCATAGCCAACTAGAACTCTGTCTAATGAGATCCTCTACTGAAAAGCATGGACATGAGCAGTTGGGCTTTTCTATCCTACTTAAAATTCTTGGTAAATATCAAAACTCAGTCACAAAAAGGTGACAAAAAGGATCCAAATTATTATAAGAAAGAGATGCAAGCTAGCCTTATAATTCTGATGCCTGCCATAATTATTAAAAATATCACAGAACCAAACACTTCATAAAAAAATAACTGTAAACCAGCACTACTTTTTAATTAAAGTAAACCAGATACCTCTGAAATTGGAATCAGAATCAGTCAGGGTTGGAAGGGACCACAAGGATCACCTAGTTCCAACCTCCCTGCCATGGGCCGGGACACCTCACACTAGAAATTATTCCTATTATTTTGAAATGTTTAACCTTGAACTCTCATTCCACAATTTATGCATTTGCTTAAATTGGAAACTTACTGGTTAAGTTAATGGTTCTGATTTACTTTGAATTCTAACCCAGTTTGCTAGCAGTCCCATTAGGTTTTTCCACCAAAAGATGCGGACCAGGTACACTGCCCAATTTAAGTCAGTGATAGTGGAATGCAGTTATTGTAGAACTGGGTTTTCTCTACAGAGCTAACAGAACCTTTTCCTTTTTATAAAAGCATACATTATAAAGGTCAAAGGAAAGAGCATTTCCTGAAACAATGTATTTGACCGCAAAAAGCAACAAGTTCTCTGGTGAAACAAAGATTAATTTTGACCCTGCTGCCGCATTATTCGGGCAACAAGCAATTCCCTTTATTCAAGAGATAAAAAATGGGGGGTTGTATTATTGGAACAGATAGTTCTGTGTTTGCACCACGAAACATAACAAGAGATTTTACATTCAGGTTCTGTCGATTTATGCTCTGAGAAAGTGCAATTTTTCAAATACAATTTAGTTTCATGAAACTGGTGTTCTGCCACCTGGAGTTTAGGTCTGGCTGTGTGAGACAGGTCCGATATGTGACTGCGTCAAAGACAAACTGAAATTTTTTCTCCAGGCTCACTACTAATTACCCTTCTGTTCTGCCCACTCTACATTTATTTTAAGTAAAACCATGTTAACAAGATAACTATATGCTTATTTCAAGGAACAAAAATATTTTATTGTCTCTACCTCTATTAGAACTGCGTGCTCGGGGCTCTGACATGCTCTGCAGATTTCTCTCAGAGATACATTCATTTAATTGTGAGCAACAGCTTCACAATATCTGTTTCTCCAAGGTTCATGCTGAAGCTTTTGCTTACATCTTTCACAGAACCTTGTGCAGCTCATTTTAGTTCGGTGAAACAGGAATTAGTTAATATCTTTGTAAAGCAAATGTAATGAAAAGATAGTTTTCAGTTTTCAACCTGAGAAAAATGTCAGAAATAGAGCATGGTTAAGAAGGCTACAATAAATATTTGTGTATCATATAGAATCTCTGCTTCCTTGCTTTTTAGATTACAGCTTTAGACAATCATATGATGTAATTTTGCAAATCACTTTCAATGTGTATTTAGGTAGAACACACTGAAACGTTTTTGTAGCTTAGGAAGCCAAAATTTCACGTAGCCCAGGCCAATTATAGGATTGCTTCTGAACAACTAAATATTATTCTAAAATCTGAAATAATCAATATGCTCTTGGTGCTTAGCATAGCATAAGAGGGAAACCTTCAGCAGATTAAAAGTTTTAGCTATGATTTGAAAACTGAAAGCCTGTCAGAGTAATTTACAATTACAGAGGTAATTATACTAACAATGTACTTGACACTCTCTGTGCCTTAGTGCCTTGTTAATAATACAGACCTGTGTGCATACGCTGGGAGCTGCAAACCCTGTAACATGGGGTGTCTGATACACCTAGCAAAGTACTTCCAGTAGAAGGCCAGGCAAAGATAACATGAGGAAACCTTTTCCCTCTTTTACAGTTGTCTTTTATTCAATATCTGTTCTCCCTGGCAGGCATCTCTGTAGGAATCCAAGGAGGACAACTTCTAAAATTTCAGTCATTGTTTGAGATGTATCTAGATAAACTAAGGCTCCTTTTTCTCCATCCACTGAACATCTATCCATACAAGGGATCATAAGCAGTACTGTGTCCTGTCTTCTTCTCTGCATATATAGCCAAGGTTTTTCTGACCAATTATCACAGCTTCTGTCATACATATATTTATAAACTTCATGAAACTACATCCATGGCTTGCAGGAAAACCTTCATAGAAGGATTTTAGGAGTATGCTAGGCTTTAAAACACTCACTAATCTCATTTCCTACTGACAGAATTGCCCTGCATTGCCTAATGCTTTTATAAAGATTCACTTATTACTTTACCCTTACTAAGAAAAGTCAGGCCATGAAAAGCTGGTCCATAAAAAAACACTAGAAGACATATTGACCTCTCTGTGAAATATTGCAATAAATTATATTTCATCCCATAAATTATGTTTTGATGCCACTTCTTGAGAACGCCTGAATTATCTGGTTAAGTAGCTCCATGTATTGCCAATTTTTGTATCTGCTTCAGTAAATGTTTATTTTGGCTACATAAAAGAGGGTTCCATATCCCCAGTCTAAGGCAACCCCATGGAGGTAAAAGGAGCAAGTACAAATCCAACTACACAAAAGCAGTTTGAATCTTCAGTTATTGAAAAAAAAAAAAAAAAAGTTCAGCTATACACAGATTGATAAGAAACAAAAATTGTGACAGATTCATTTTGGACCACTACATCTATATTACCCAGTACTGCAACATTCGAATAGTTTCCAACAGTTTTGTCACTAGGCCAATTGAACTCTGCATTTCTCACAAGGGCTGCATACCAGTCTTGTTTTACCGTGGTACTGCTTGTGGTAAAATGGAATTTAAATCATTAACCACTTAAAATAAATGCTGAATTATTTTATTAAAGCGAACAGAGACTTGTTTTCCACGTTGCTACAAATGTGACCTGCTGACATTTACCAAAAAGCTACTTTGTATTTTCTGCACTGACAAGGAAACCCATGGGTTCATACTGTGCCACACTACAAAAGTAAGCCAGCCATGGATTAACTTCCATATGTTATTTTAATGGATTTAACATATATAGATAAGATAAAGATACTTATGTGGTATTGAAAAGAGCACAGACTAAGACCTGGTCACCTTCTGCACCTTCCCAACACAACCCTTTGTGGGCATTTCTTCTGAGAGGCACTACAGCAGATATGCAGGAATTTAAAGAAGGTTGGTACACAAGGTGGCGGTGGGGAACTGGGGTAGATATCAGCTTAAATTCTTTTGTGAAATTCACATCACAATCACACAGCTTTCAGAGTATTGCCACAATTGCATTCATAACAATTTAAACTAGTGTTATGTTGCCAAGATTAATTGCTATGATTTCACTTCTGAGGATTTATAATCCACTTTAATCTCTCACAGAACACACCCTGTAAAGCTGAAATTATCTTTCTAGACACCCCTGAGAACTAGAAGCCTTTAAAAGAATATTTTACTGTCCCTTTGCAGACACCATCGCTCCCAGACTGACTAGTTTTCAGTCTTAATCTCTGAACGGATGCAAGCGTTTGTTGCTTCTTGGTCATACCACATTCCATGCTGAGACAGTGACGATCTGTGGGAATTTAGTAACCCGTTCAGAATTCCACATTTTATAAGAGAAAATGTTAGATGTGGTCAGCTTCCTACTCTTTTATTGCTGACTTTTATTATTCACCCCTGCCTCTTGCTGCCTACATCTCCTGAGCAAATGTTCAAAATTCTATTCAAACTGCAGAAGCTAACTTCCTCTGCAAAGAATAATACAGATTCAAAGGAGGACAAGTGTTGTTTATTAGCAATTATCATGAAAGTCTTTCCTGTAATTAACCTCAGCTTCACGGACACTACTATTTGCACTTCAGCTATCTCATAAACAGGGGCCACATTTCCATTATTGTTAGGGAAGATGAGTCATTGCAGAAGAATGCTTATCTCAAGTCAGTTTTAACTAGCTTTTGTCTGCATGAGATATTAGTCACTAGTACCTACAGGATTACAAGAGAGTCTGGATTTGGTTTTCTGTTTTTAAAAGCCTCTTTCTTCTTCCCTTCATATATTCAGAATGTACCAGTAACAGCATCGGTGCTGAAAAGTACATATAAATTCTCTTTTCAGTTAAATGTCTGTATGATCACTGAATCATAACCAAGAAGAATTCCAGATTCTGCCCAGCTAATGGGAGGTCTAAGACACTGAAAAACCCAACATTCACTCCACAAGCCATAAAGAGACAATGGTGAAGGATTTGTTTTAACATTTTTCAAGCTCTCAAAGAGGGCTGAGTTACAAATCAGTGCAGTGGTGTATGTCTTCTGCCTGAAGAAAAAAATCTCAACCCCCACTCCTCCCCCAGTGATAATCAGATATAAAAATATCACTACAGGGCACATTCCCAGATTATATATTTTTTTTTCTTTTTGCCTATAATTGAATACCTGATCTAGCGTGATCTAGTGAGAGGTGTCTCTGCTCATGACAGGGGGTTTGGAACTGGACGATCTTTGAGGTCCCTTTCAACCCTGCCAACTCTGTGATTCTGCGCCTAGTCTGGACATTAGGAGGTGTTAATGAAAGCACTTCTCACACACAGAACCTAAGCGTGTATCTCAATTCCTTGTTACTAAATAGGTGAAAAATCCAAAAGCACCTGATGACCTAATCCTGCAAAAAATACATTCAAGCAGAAACTTCTGTATCCCATCACTGATTTTAACAAGAGACCATCCACATGGAAGTACATGGTGGTATTCATCACAAAAAAATAGGGCCTTCTGAAGGGTATTCAAGAATATCTTTACATGTTTTGCAGAAATGGAATGAGTATAAAGTTAAAGTTTACCAGTAATGCAGTATTAAACAGCATACTTGTGATTCTTACAATATGACTGTATACTACATTAAAATATGATTTAAGGGCAGAGCATTTACACTCTTTGCCTAGTTAGTTACCAGGATATCAAGCAGAAATCCTAGGTAAGTAAAAGTACTAATTAAGACTAACTAGGACTTGCAATTTTTCCCACGCTCATTTCTTTGAGTAATTTATTTTCACGTTCCCATATGCTAATTCCAGGGAGTTACATAAACCTTGCAGAAAAGTCTTTATTTCAGATGTGAGTTTATTGGGCACTTGTCATTTTACTGTTACTTATCTTATGTAAGAGGTAACAGCAAGAGCGAAGAGTAGACCTGGATTACTGCATGCAAAAACATCTGCTTTTGCACATCCACTTCACTGTAATGGTAAGGGGGTTTAAAAACAAACACACACACACAAAAACACCCCCAACAAAACCCTTTAGAAAATTATCTTTTTTTTCTTTAAGTATTTCTGAATGCTCTTGGGACAGATTACACTTGACCAAACTGAGGCTGAATACCATTCTCTTGGTGAGACTTCCACACACACACACACCCCCCCACCCCCCCGCCCATGTATACAGTGAACCAACTGCTGACATAAATTGTGTACAAGCTTGGGTTTTTCTTTCCCAGTGGGAGTGGCAAGTGAAATCTGGACCTTTGCCACATTGGTTGTGCAATTCAGATCACAGTACTTATAGAGACAAGATCGTCAGTGCACCAGCATACTAATGCATCTGACTGCTAGACTGGCCATTGTTAGTATTTATAAATTAAAGTAAACCCACAGCTTAATGTCAGAAAATACCATTCCACATAATCTTATGGTTGAAAGATAACTGTTA
The DNA here is from genome assembly GCA_033816785.1 of Picus viridis. Taxonomy (NCBI): domain Eukaryota; kingdom Metazoa; phylum Chordata; class Aves; order Piciformes; family Picidae; genus Picus; species Picus viridis. Next base: position 4,261,502 of record CM066591.1, on the reverse strand, counting down.
AACTATCAAACTGTTAAAGTTTTCAGCTGCTCTAACAGTGACATTGAATTTGAAGTTCTTGAATGACATACTAGAGAGAACACAAACATTTTTTTATCCTTCTGTAGCCCATGAGCATACAATTTTATGTCTTTGGTTGTGCATAGGAATTACTTAATGATTTGCTACAATCAGTTTCTGATTAAGACAAAAGAGCAATTAGCTATGTAGTAACACAAAAAGCCCAAATAAATCACCATTGGACTTATGCAGTTCCCCCAAACACCAAAATGTTATTTTTTTTATCAGTTCCATTTCAGCAGTCACACGTTGCCAAATTAAACACTTTTAACAAGAAATAAAGCACAATAAATTGAACGATAGCAATCGCACCAAAACCTAAGATGTTCACTGTATCCAATGCTTATTAGAAGTTTAAAAAGAATATCCATAATCTTAAATCTTTTGGCATAGAAATAATTTACCATGAAGAAAAGGGAAAAAAAAATCGTGAAAAATCATTCATGTTTGGCAACACCGCTGTGATAAGCTCTACATTTTCAGAGAGAAAGGAAATACTTTTAAAAGATATATCAGTAGTTTTGGAAATTATTTCTCTTTTGGCATTAGGAGTAAGGAATAATTTTTCCAGTTTTAAGGTACTGACAGAGATTATATTGACTAAATTCTATTAGCTTTCCCTGCTGTCTAGCTTTTAAAGCATACTTAATTGCAACAAAACGGTACTTTGCTCTGTCAACAAGTTGTGAAGTCACTTGCTCAACCTTTTTCCTCTCATTCCCTCTGCTATTCTTCTTCTCTGGTCCTGCTCTTTTTTTTTTTTTTTTTTTTTTTTTTTTTTTTTTTTTTTCTTCATTTCCTGATTTTTATCTTGGGAAAATAAAAGGCAGCTGCACTAAGTTACATGAAACAGCAAAGTGACTCTGCTAGTTAGTTATTTGCAGGTTCTAAACAGCGAGTTGTGTGAAATGAAAAGGGGAGTGTCATGTTGCAAACACTCTTTTCTATCCCCTTTCTACAGCTGTATTTCTAATCAGCAGAAGATACATCTTGCTTGGAGTCAACCCCTTTCTCTCTGCACATTCTTAACCTTCTATCTTATGCATGGATCACTGGTTAGCTTAGAAATGCACAGACACAAAAGGGGAGCTGACATGTGAGGTTTGATGGCAATAATGGCTGTTTATAAGCCTAATCCATCACATTTAGTGGACACCTCCATTTTTGTCCCCTGAAAAGGTATAAATAATAAAATGGTATAGCGTTGGCTCAGAGGTGCCTTGGTAAATATTTTAACTATTTACAAGATCACATCAATAACAAAAGAAGCATCTGTACCGTCCATACAGAGGCCTTTGAATCATTAGAGTAGTACCCAGATGGTTCTTACAATTCATCAACAATAAAATGTCTCCATGACAGAGCTTTTGTGACATCATTGATATTTTTATATGCCACTGTTCCATACTCCAAACTTGCATTCTTTCCCCCAAGAACCTCTTAGTAAATATTCTTTGTTTCGCAAGAAATTAAGAACTTAATATTAAGGATCCACGCACAAGGTAGATCCATCTGCAATCATTCTCTCCAAATAATCAACAGTCTAGATTATGAATGCTTCTCTTTGAGATACATGTTATCTGGAATACATCAAGGTTAGCACTGTGTCAAATCCCTTGATAAACTCAGGCTACTACTGCCTACTTGGGCAATACTTGATAGTTTTCCTTTGGTTTTGCTCTGATTGTATTGATATCACATCCAAACAGCAGCATGTCATAGTAATAAAATATAGGAAAGGAAGTTTAGCAATCACAAAATCAATCTGATGGGTTTCCAATTTAAGATGTGACATGTCAGCTCTGAAGATAAAACAATGTTCATTCTTTTTCTCCATGAAGAAACACACTTGGAAGTGGCAACGCATAGATGTGTAAACAGTATTACAAAGCTTGTTTTTATCCAATCGGAGGCTTTGGGTACCTGTTTTTTAGGTGTCAGATCAAAACCAACAGGAATAAACCAGGCAATTTTAGAAAAACACTGACTACACACTTGTTAAATAATCCATACACTTACAATGTTTCATACTGAGTCATTACTCTCACAGCCAAAAGGCTGAAACTGCTAAGAATTTTTAATAAGGTCAGTCTCAGTTTTTTGGTTGCTTTTACTCTTATTCATGCATAATATAAACCAGGCTGGGCTTTAAATGGTCACACCTAAAGAATGTACTCAATTCCCTAATATTCCTTAAACCACTGAAGTTTCAGTCACTAAATTAAAACAACAACAACAAAACAAAACACCAACACCAAAACTCTCTCAAATGTTACTTTAAATAGTTTAAACTATTATTTTACAAAGTCTATATACCAGTACTAAATATTTCGTCTGCAATCGATCACAACCTTAATAATTAAATTCCATCAGTGTAAAATCTACACAAGCACAAACATATAGAAGAAAAATAGCACTGGTTGTGAAGAATCTGATTATATCCCTCCACAGACTGAAAAAGTGAAACATGAGAAAATATGAAACAGAGCAATGCTAACAAAGAATCAAGCTACTTATTTTTCAGAACAGTAATACTCCAAGATAAAGTCTGAAGCTCTTCTACCCAAAGATAAGCAAAATGGTATATAAATAATGCAATTCAGCAGCATTCCTGAATATCAATGCTGCCCCAATTCCAAAATTTGGTCAATAAAATTAACAGCCCTCCTTTGAATGGAATATCACACCTCTAAATGAGTTCAAGCTGGTGCTGTTATTGTCCCGTGGAATGTGAGATTTACATTTCACAGCTCCTCACCAAAGTAATGAATGAATCTGATCTCGTAAACAAACAATTCCAGCTTCATGTTATTTCAATGGCCCTCCAACAATGTGTACCTCCACAAAGAAAAATATTTATCATGTCTGTGCTCAGCCCCCTAAACAGGACCATAATAAAATGACACCATAAAAATAATTTTCACAGCTGAGTTTGCAATTTAATAAACAGATGCAAACAACAGTCTTTGGAGATCAACAGTTAAAAATTAAATGAAGTGGAAGACTCCCCATATCACAATGAGAACAACTGGAATGGCCTCCAGCAATATATGGTAGAATCGCAAGGTATGCGTCCTTGGCCTTTTCACAGGCATCAACCTTTGAAGTATGTTATCATGACATCAATGCAAATCAGTCAGATGATTTCAAGGAAAGGCCCAAAGCAATTTTCTTTGTTTGCGTGGTCCTAAATATTAAATAATTACTCTGCAAGCACCAGATATTTTCAGGCATACTCTGCTTGTGCTGTGCTTGCCTAATAACGTTTACTAATCCATTATATTCCTTACTCTCCAAACCCCCTCATTAACAACTTTTGCAGTGGAAAGATTATAGTTAAGTTTAAAAACTCCAGACCTTAAAAAACCCAATGAAACAATTCTTGAGACTTTCACTGAAGTCTGGGAGAGCCTTCCCCTCAACATAATTGATGATCTGAGAGTCAAAACTTTCAAATAATACACTAACCTAGGGTCGATTGTGCACAATACTTGGTTGCAATCCTATTGCATCAGTGCCCAGAGGTATCATGAGAGATCAGTAACTCGCTGATTAAACTACTCTTCTGAGCAAATTTGAATCTTGTTTTTAACTAGAGTACAGTGATACCACATTAGAGTAACAGCAATACAGTGGAAGGGATGCAGACAGACAAGAGTGTAGATTTCCAATGAAATTTTAACAATGTGCCTACTCTTTCTGGATTGTAATCAGGCTGTGTGATTGTCTTTTTCCTTGATTATGGGTATAAATCATTAATTGCATGAAATAAGTGGTGGGATTCAGTTATGCATTCACGGATTACTGCTTAAGGCGACTAAAGGAAACAGACCAGCATAGCTGCAGTTCTGCAGTAAAACAATTAAAATTCACAACACTAAAGCTATTAGAAATCTACACCATCACCTGAAGACCTTTATCTAAAATTCTAGAGGGGAGGGATAAAGAAGTCTGTCTTCACTTACTTTCTATGACTGGCACAGCCTTCCTCACTACTCCTAACCCAAGACAAGATGAACACACAGATTTTAACATTGCTTAGGCAAAGTATTTATGTCTTCTCACGTTGTAGGAGCTAGCATGTGACAGACTTCAGCTTAATATTTATTCCAGGATTCAGTATTTAATGTGCTAATAAGAAAACAAAGTGATTAAAAAACCCAACACTTTCTCTCACTCCCCAGTCTCCTAAGATAAGCCTCCCAATAAAATCAAGTTTCAACAAAAAAAGCTGTACTTCAAAACTTTGACCTGGCCAATTGTGCAAGCAAGGACTTTGCCTAACAAGAGACTCTAAATATAGTATCAGGAAAGAAGTAACATATTGTTTGTCCTTGGCAGATTCTTTGAATTAAATAGGAATTAATTTGGCTTTTTGAATTGTCAGGAGCACCCCTTGATAGAGATAAGGCAGCACTTCCATGAAAGCAGGTGTAATAGGCAAACTGATCATTGGTAAGAACTCCAAGGGAAATATCTTCAAAGGGTTTGAGGGGCTCCTGCCCTTTAGGATAGAACACACTGGGGATCTCAACATAACCTGTCACAATAAGCTTTACTGCGAGACTGGAAGGGCAGAAAATACAGTGACTCACGAAGCATTTCTCAGACTGCTTTAGGTCACAAGTTTTATCTCTACATTTTTGACTGGGATAAATGAGATGAATTGTGAATGTTAGATGGTGAATCCCTTTCCCATTGGCTCCTCCACTTGTCTAGACAGAGCTGCTCTGATTATTAAACAAATGATACTATAATAAAGCTTAGTCTTAAGATTCTGCATATAAATTGTTAGGTCCACATTTAAGTTCTACTCCTAAAGGAATCTTACAGACATAGGTTTCTTGAAATATAGTAAATTTTTGCATGCAACCTTGCTATGTGAACAGAGACATTCATTTTAGTATTTGTGAAATATGTGAGTATGAATTAAAGGTTATGTAAAAGTGCCACAAAAATGAGCTAACTGATGTTCCTCTGAAGTGCTAATTAAAGCAATTTTATCAAGATACTCTAATGATTTATAAAGCACAATCTTATTTAAGAATGTGCACTTCAATGTCTTAGTAATCACGAATCAGGTCAGAAATTAATGATCACATTTATGGCAGTGTACTACATAGAGGTGTAATCCCATCAAATGGTATTTTCACTACTGCAAATAGTGTCTATTCCCCCAAACCAAGATTACTTCACATTGCTTTATAATTAAAATATGACTTAAAATTATAGGCCCTGAACACAAAACTACAATCCTTTATTGCAGTTGAGCACAATACATGCTGCATTTTTAACAGTCTGCTCAGCAGACAGAGAAAAAGCCAGGTAGCAAATTGCTTCTCAGGTGATTGTGCAGACTTTTGTCTGCAGATTGTGCTGGCTCTGATCCAAAGTCTGCTTACATACACAGGAACATTTCCGTTTACTTTAACAGGCTTTGGCTCACTCTTCAAGAAATGCATCTTTTACTTATGTTCCAAGTTAGCACAGCTCCATTTAATTATTAAACATCTGAGAACTGGACAGTTCTATATAATAAAATGTCCAGTTGCTGGTAATACTGATATATTTTTTTTTTCCTTCTCCAAGTGAAATGAATGCTCATGGCAGATGTGATATCAACAGCTTGAAACTCTGTGTTTTTATGCTGGAGAGCTGTACTGAGGCTTGCTGGAGTTGATGAGGAAACATGAGGAAGGGTGCTTAACTTCACCATAACCCAATTTTGTAAGTGTTTAAACTTGCACTGTGCAAGTCAGTTATTGTCAAAATGGGGAATGTTATCAGGCAAATTCAACCAATCATTTGATGAATGTTGTATCTCAAATCTACAAAGGGCTGAGTCTGAAATAAGCTGACTCTTTGCTGAGTGATACGGACATTTACAGATCTGGAAGCTTCCACTTCAGTCACCACCAGAGCAATCAATACCTAGATGGGACAAACTGCAAATGGAAATAACTGCACAAATGTCTAAGGCTTAATATGATTTTTTCAGCTTCTGTTCTTTTTAACAGTTGTGCATTTTAATATTTTGAGCAGTTTGCAAAAATTTCACAGGTGAAGAGAAAATATGATTTTGATGCAAAATTACTCTTATTCTAAATTTAATTTGACCTTCACAAGCTTTTTCAGACTTTGCAAATACTGGAACTGAGTGGAAAGCGAGGTGTAACAAAGATGTCATCAACTACCTCACCACTTCCTTAGTTTTGAGGTCCCTCAATTCAGGGCCAATACGTAACAAAAAACCCAAACCCAACAACAACCAGAAAAAAAGGCAAACAAAAAACTCCAAAACAAATCACAAAAAACCAAACCAACAGAACCCAACCAAACCAAAAAACAAAACACCCCCAAAAGACCCAAAACCACCCTAAACCAACCAACCAACAAACCCAAATCAAACCAACCTAACAACAAAACCCCCAAACCAACCAAACAAAAACCTGAAGCAAACTGCAGAATACTATCTGATAGGGGTTCTGGAATACTGACATATTGTCCCCTTCTACTCCTCTTCCCACTGTGTGCAATCAGTTTGATGACAAATTGAAGGCACCTTTTTGCTTCCTCTGAATTCTCTTCACACAGCAGTGTTTCTGTCTGTCTCATGTTTGTTATATCAGCTCTCCACTAAGAGTTTGCCAGAATGCAAACACAAAAAGCCAGTAGCACGTTAAAAGCACTGGTCTTAAATATTTAACAGTTTGTAGCTATTGTTACACTCACTAAAGCCTTTTTCCTGCAAAAGAGTGTTGTTGGAGACAGAATCATGCTCTAGGGCAGTAGCAGCACATCTCTTCCAGAACTGAGCAAAAGACTTGTCAAACTACAAAAATGGGCAGACTTTTTATTCCAGGACAGCACCAATTCCCCAGACATTTCCAAAACTGCGATGATGAGATGAGCAACAGAGATTTTAATATAAGCGCAAGACCCAGTTCCCATCTCAGTTGGTATGAAACATCTAATGCTTTTAACAACAGAGAACTTGATCACAGGAGAGCTTCTTCCTTCCTGGTGCAGACAGTGTGCTAGTTTTGGAAATGGTAGGGCTGATTCAAAGGAAGTTCACTGTATCCATCAGTATAAAACTGAAGTCATACTTTGACCCCCTCACTCTGCTAAGGATAGTAAACCCTCTACCAAAAAGCCCTGTTGAAATAAATTTTAGAACTGAGGAATATTCATAGCAGTAGAATGTAATTATGCAACTATCTTAATAGGGATTTTATGCATTCAATTAAAAATGTAATAGCCTCAGTTTCTATAATCTGTATTGGACACTAAACAGAAGGCTTAAAGCTACAGGGGAAAAAAAGTCCAGTTTATTAGGACTCACTGTCTTTTTCAACCACTGAATTCACCAAGTGACCATCAGGCATATTTCATGCTGTACCTTATACCTTAGTTTCCATACTTGTAATCTGAGATAAATAATCAGTTCTTTCCTAGAAATTGTTCTAAGCCTCTCTGCTATCTACATACAATTAATTTGTAATGTGACTGCTTATCTACTACGAATTATTACTTTTTAGAATCTGCCTATTGCCAACACAGTTCAAATTACACAGCACATAATCCATGTATTTTTCATAAGTTTTACTGATTTTAGTCAAAAACCTCTTTTAAATTAAACGTTATCCATTTTATTGCTCAGCTTGTACTTTGCTTATTGCTGTGCGCCTGCCAAACTCATCTAATCAACACAACAATCTAACTGCAATCAAAGACAGAGGGAGTATTTATAAATCCAGTCTGCTGCACCAAATATGAAAGAATACAGACATTGCAGTGTTCAGTAATAACGGCCCAGAGGGAATCAGACTATCTTCTGCTTTCAAAACTTTCTTTTTTCTGTTCTTGCACAATTTCACCTGCACTTTTCTTACGGGCCACATTATCTTTAAAGGCATACTGCAAAGGAAAATGTAAGCAAAATTAGCAGAGTTCAAAAAAAAAAAAAAAAAAAAAGAATCTGAATGTCCATATTTCCAATTCATTATGGCAACAGATACAAGGCAAGGCTGGGCACTTTCTGCTCAGGCAAGGAAAGACCACGTATTTCCTATCCAGATATACTGCACATCTCATCTCTTTACTCTTGACAGTAGAACACATGCTTCCTAGAAGCCTCAGATTTGTTCCAGAGATGCAGATCCACTCTAGGGCAAGAGACTGGCAGCAGCCTGCTTTTCACCCAGTTGCAGGGAGTGCTCTGGCAGTTAGGCAGTTAGGATTGGAATACCAACTGCTAGAGCAGTTGTCACAGCCTTTCTTTATATCGTACCCTTTTACACATATAGGCAAAGATTAAGTGTGGACACAGGTACTCATCTCTCCTGAGCTTGGGAGTTCTCCAGGGAAAATTATGCCTATTCCTAGGGCACATATTCATGGAGGGACTATGCTTCCACCAGAGTGACTATGGGGAGCTTATGCACAGAAGTGATGAAATGTCCTGGTAGGCTGAAAATAGACCTTTCACATGTAAAACATATTTACAACTTTACTGTTTTCAGTGGTTTTATTCCTTCAACAGTGAAAGAGAAGCACCAAATGAAACAGTAGCCTGTACTTCTTCTCACCTCTTATTTCTACATGTGAATTGATATTTTGTGAAATGTGTGCTTCATAATGGCTGCTTGACAAGTGAGCTGCCAATTTCTCAAAAGCTTTTCCACGGTCTTCTCACTGTGTTTTGAGTCCTTCCTAAACATTCATGCATTTATTTTTAGAGTAAAACCACAGGTGTTATTAAACCTCTTTTAAAGATAGGAAATGCAGCAAAAAATGCTGAAGTGAAAAGTTTTCAGTAACTCCAAGTGCCCGTTTTGGGAAGCCCAAGATTTAACTCCTTCAAATTGCTTTGCAATATACAGAGGCATAAGCAAGCTCCAAGCAACAATGACAACGTTCAGCATTCAATCGTACTGTGAAATTTTATGGTGAGATGCTTACACTAACTAATAAATTATCATAGATTGACATAATTCATAATCGTAAAAAGAACAAGCAGTGACACAGAATTATACTACAATGCATGACAAGTCAACAAAGCAAAACCCCAGAAAAAAAAAACCACAACAAAACCAAACAAAATCCAGAGCATCACCCCATCTAGTTCAAGTTAATTGCCTTTAAACTGCCTCTATGACCAGATATTTAAACTTAAGTCAGTGCCCAAACTCACATCTAATTTTGTTCATCTGACAAGCCACTGGGCTCACCCCAGGGCAAAAGTGAATGCATAAATGCCTTCAGTGAGTTTGGGTTTGAATATGGTCTTGAACACAATCTGACAGAATGATATAGACACAGACATGTAGCCTGTATGGTAGATACAGAAATATATCCTCATTCTCCAGGGCAACATAAAACCATTTTCTTGCTACAGGTGATGTATCTACTTTCTAGTCTTCTTAACCAGTCTACTCTAGACTGCTGTATTTTATTCCCACTTTGCCGTCAATGCACTTACTTTCTGATATGTCTCATCTGTATTAAGCAGAAGTAACTCCTGACACTGCATGAGCGTCAGATCCGAAACCATCTCAAAGTACAAAAAGTGGGGCAACAGATCCAGGGTAGTTACAAGTACATTTTATGGTAACAGTCCTGAACACAGCCACATATATACATTTTTAATGGGTTGCAGTTTTAATGTATTTGGCCACCTTCAGTCAGCGTAAAAATGAAACAGACTTCGGCTTTAAGGGATAACAACAGATAATTCTGGCTCATGGCACAAAATATCAGTGACTTTCCTGATTTCTGCCCTATCAGCAACATTTCCCAAATATTACCTTTTGGTACTTTATAAAGAAATTGTTAGACTGACTCTAGATTACTAAGAAAGATCCAATATTACTAAGAGAGAGACGACCTCTTTTGGCACCATTTCATTTAAATGTTTTGCCTACTAATTTATGCAGAAGTGCTCATGTTTCTCAGCGAGTTTGAGATGCTTTTAAGTGGACCTGTCAGAGGGCAGAGTTTTGTCAAGGCAGATGAAGTTTTCAGGGAAAAAGCTACTTGGTGACTTGTTTGATTCAGAGTGGTTAAATGTTTTAGATTGAAAAACACTTCTAGGTTTGAGTTCATGGAAACAATTAACCCAGCCATACTTTAGAGTCAATTGTCAAGTACTACCACACTGAAGAAAACAGGGCTGTCCTAATTTACACCACCAGCAGATCTGACCCTAACAATTATTTGTATTAACCAATATTTGGCTGAACTGCTATTTCCCAGGCAATTTTCTTTTTGGTCATTTTCGGGTTTGTGTTAACAAGATTTACAGTACTTGAACTTTGCAAGAATTAAATGATAAAATGTGACTAGTTAAAGTGAAAAGAGAAAGTATTATTCTTTGACACAGAAAAAGTTAGAGTGGAAGGAGTTTAATTCAGAAAATGAACCCTTTTTTATTTTTTTAAAGTATATACATTCAAGGCAAAAATCTGATAAATATTGAATAAAGAAGTTCAAGTTCATAGCATCTGAAGAACAGTTCAGCTTCAACCATATCATTGTCTGGAAAAACAAATATAAACTTGCCCCAAAGCAAAACAACATTAGAGAAATCAGGAAGAGGACAGATAGACAGACAGTAAGTTATGGACATAAAACTCTTTGTACCAAAACCAATTAACCCTAACCTAAGGCAAGCCTTTTGCTTCTAGTCCTTCATTTAAAGGCTTTACAATTTATAGCCTGTGTTTCTCAGGGGAGGTCTAGCTCTGCTCTGATTTCACATTTCACAGCAGCACATGTGTAATCCTGCTGCAGCACAAAGCACATGATGTAGCTGATGTCAGGAAATACACAAGTTACAAATACATGGGAACTGAGCTGTAACCAGATTTCCCTTCTATTTCAACAGGCCATACAAGTATGTTTGCAGAAATGGCAGATTGGAGTGATACTCATCAGAAGTCTGTGGGTCCCATCCTATGTCTGGTACACTCAGAGAGTGAAAAGACCCCAACCAAAAGCAACAACAAAAACTTCAGAGCAACCTGGCTATATAACTGTTTGAAAGACATTTGTGTTGTTAAAAAATTAAGACGCATGTTCCTTACGAAAACTACAGAAGAGCAAATCTTCCAGCTTACATAACTTTAAAAATTGGTCTATCTGACCCATTTATGGAGTCCTGTCTTCGCTGACATTTGTGTTGGGAGACAGCTTTTCTAAAATTCTCACCAGCTTTCTATTAATTATATAGTTAGATCACAGGGTTTGGGTAGAGAAAGTTCTCCTCCTTCCTGAATTCAGAAACGCACATAGACACACTCTTAGAGACATACATGGACAAAGGAGCACCAAAAACATTAGCAAACCCTCTGATCATCTCAGAACAGCGTAAGCAAGGCAGCTTTACTGTTTTATATTTTATCCCAAAGCTATGTTGCAAGCAGGTAGAAGTACAGCTTTCAAGGCTGTATATTCCCTCCTTCCATCAAATTCATAGAAATCCCTGGTCTAAACAACTTTTGGAAATACTGCTCCCATAATGGACTAGAGTAAAACAAACAGAGACATTGGTTCAAAGCCATGTAAAGATTTTATTGTATTATGCCTACAAAGTGCAGCTGTGCTTCTCATACACTGATACATGTTTACTTCTGAGTATACACTACACATCTTAAAAGTGACTAAAAACTCAGGAAAGAAACAATATATTTTTTCTAGGGATCATCTAATTATTTGAAACCCAGCTCATTAAAGGCAATAAAATGAAAAACTAGTTTATAAGCTGTTTCATAGTCTAAGTGAACAGCCCACCAGCAAGCAATGTCCATGAAATAGAGATGAATCCACGTGGTTTGATAAAGTATCAAAAGCATAGATGTAAGACCCTTCTTGAAACAAATATTTTATTTCAGTTGCTTATCAGGCCTGTGTTTTTGCATTAGGTAAAATTAGATTCTAAATCCTTTGCGATCCTAAGCCCCAACAGGGAAAATTAATTGTATGAGTATGTGTAGTCACTGAAGTAAAAAGAATGTGTCTGATTTCAGAGTAGATGACTTTTTACCTGAAGGCTACCCAAGAGAGTATGTCGTTCCCCCAACTTTTGTGCAACTAATTCACAATACAGCTGCATATGAAGACCTGAAGCAACTATTTCTGTACAACTAATGAACTGAAACCAGTAGTAAGGTCTGAGATTACATTATTCCCTTTACAAAAAGATTATATAAGCAACAATGACTGAAAAACTGTCTTCTTAACTGTCCAATGGTAGCACTATATTGAAGAAATTAAAGGAACACTCAATCCAGCCTTTTTTTAGCTAATGTACCCTTATTCTGTCTGTGACCTCACTATGAGTCTCACTGAGCTTCTAGTCTGCAGAATGTTATACTTTCACAGAAAGTTACTTTTCACTTTATTTAAACAGGGAGATGGATTGAACGTGAATACTCATTTTCTGACCTGACCCTTCCATACTCCTGCTTACTCTCAGCTAAAATCCATAGTCCAATTTGCACTACTTTCCTCTCTGTAGTACTCATGCGCAGCCCAGTGTCCCACCACATACCTGTTACCCACTTGTCTGCAGCACATCCTGTACTTAACCACAAGCTGTACCTGTCCTGATGAGTTGGCCAGTAAATGCACAATGAACGACTGAAATACTTGTAGGCTCAGAACTGCTGGGATGCTCAGTCTGCCCACCTGGGGGTGTGTGCTAATTTGCCAACCTGACAACTTTCACTAAACCAGTACTTTTATCATCTTTAATCCTGTCAAATTTAGGAGCAAGACAGAGACAGACTGATCCAAGAATATTTATTACTAGTGAAATCATACATGCCTTGTTTCCTGAGATTAAGCCTCAGGGTTTTTTCAAACATTCATTGTCCCTACATGACTAACACCTGCATGAATTAAATTCAAAAGGATGCTACTCTGGGCAAAATGAAAATTCACTGTAACATTCTTGTCTGACAAATGATGACAATTTTGTGCTGCAGGAGCACTAGATATCAACGCTAAGTAAGTATCGATGCAACAAACTCAGAACTTTCAGGATTTAAAATTTGCAACAAGAAATGACTGGGCATGTCACAGAATATTGATTCTTAGAGCTGCTTCACAGAGAAAAAGAAAGAGGAGCAAGTGGTAATCCAGATAATGCCAATGCTACAGAAAAATGCTTGTTCTAGAGTCAGCAAGTTCATGATTATGCCTTCTGTTTTAAGCTAAGATTTTAAAATCAGTTTGAGTGATAAGACGATTTTTCTTCTCCCTTCTACAATGGGAGACAGGACACTTGAAAATCATGTATTACATTTCAGCTTTTAGAATCTGTGGTATTCTCTAGACCAAAAATAAACCAAAAGCAAACAAACAAAACCTCTTTAAGTTATGTTACAGGGTTCATTAGGTATGATTCATAAATGTTCCTGTCAGCATTTCACTGAGAAGTGTACCAGGCTAATAATCAGATCAAAATTGTTTTCTATGAGCAGCAAACATAGATGTGGCAAGCTTCTCAAGATCCCAAAGGCCTCAATCTATTAAGGGATGCTTCACCTGAAATCTCACGTATGAGGAGCACAATGCAAATTATATCTTCCTGAGTAGTAGCAATCTCTACAAACAGATACTGCTGAAGAGAAAATGAGCCTAAGGCACTTGTGTTTATTTGACCTTGTGCCACAGAGAGCTTTTTTTTTTTTTTTTTTTTTTTTAATAAGCCTCTTTTTTGCGAATAATTTAGCATTTTCTAGTTATTTGTTTCCTAATGTAAGAAATTTGAATTACTGGACCACCACTTAGATTGAGGAACCTAAAGATGACGTAAAGAATCCATAATGATAACAACCTTTTGTACAAAAGGTAGACAGTATTAAGATTGTATGGGACTAACGTTTGGCATCTAGAACCTATATAGAAAGATGTCTTCCCTTTTATACTAATATTGCCATCTTACACTTTTTAATGTACAATGGGAACCATCAATCTCTTGCTTTCCATGCTTAAGTAACTTTATTAACCTACCATTCCCTTGATTTGTGGGGGATTATGGGTTCAAAACTATCCCATGCTCTTAAAAAAACCTCCAGCCCAAGTTTTTAAAGCATTTTCAAACTGACATTCATGCCTCAAAAGGCCTACTTTCTAAGTTCTTTCTAAATGACTAAGTTAAAATCTTGGTTTAATTTCAGAGATTCATGTGTGGAAGTATTTCCATTTAATGGCCTCATGTTGAGTCTGCTCAATGAGGAAAATATTTTTGGGAAAAAAATCAAAAGGAGCAACATCTGCTGGACACAAACTCTCATGAATGGACATCTTCCTCTTTTTTCTTCCCAAAGAGACAAACTAGGTGAGAAAGGTAAGTATACTCATCAACTCTTAATGGATTTCAGGTAAGATCCACAATATTTATGCTCTGTGCAAGGGACAAAAGTCATGACTGATGGTTAGCTTGCCTAGCTACAAAAACCACTGTAAATGTCTAAATATGCTACAAAGATCTGGATGTACTCTCATGTGGCGCTCTGATGTAAAATTATATACGAGTGTCCTATCCCAGGGATGCTGGGACTTCCCAAACTACTGCTGCATGAGAGGTGACAGAAAATTCATCTTTGCCAGCACTTCATGGCGGGTGAGCTCAGTAGGTGTTAGTTTCAAAATGGAAGAGAGCAAGGACTTCAACACAAATCTGCAGATTTTGATACTCTACAGCGTCTCTGGAAAATCCATTCTGGTACTTAACCTTTTTTCCCCCTATATCTGCCTCTAAATAATTTGTTTTATGCTTCCGAACTACGCTGAAATCCAGCATCCGACTATGCTGGGCCTAGCCTTGCCGTTTTATATTTCTGACTTAGAGATTGCATTTGTGCACTTCATCCACTACCTGGAAGCTGTGCTGTAGCTAGAGCTATAAAGAATCAGTATACTAGAAACAGGAAGAAACCTAGTTGTAAAAAGGCTTAGAGGGAGCACCAAAATAAAGTAAGTTGGCAGAATGCAATTCAGCAAATCTCATTAACACATTGTGCTACAACCCTGTAAGTTAACAAACATATTTAAAGCATGTTCAATTGACACACAAATTTTCAGCATACACCAAGAAAAAGTTCATAGTATAAAAGTACTGACAACTGGAAGTTATCTACAAAAATTTATAATTAAGCACTAGCAGATGTAAATGTAAATTACTTTTCAGACAAAACAGTCAGTGCAATGAAAGTGACTTTTAATAAAACATGAGTGCAGTTGGATCTTGCCAGTTGCTTCAGGAAAAACAGAATCATTCTTTTTCTAGCCAGTGTGTATCAACAACCACAATTTCCTATTGCACAGGCTAATTATTTTTGTTACTTATATTTGTTTTTGAAATGTTTTAATTGGATCAGTTTGAAATCAAGATCTATGTTCCTTTCGGCTGCACATTATGACCTAAAAGTATAAAGACTGTTTTAAAATAATTGCTTTTACATATCCATGGATTAAAACAAATCACAGCGCTCGCTTCTTAAAATATCTAAAATAACACTTATCACCACACAGCAGCAACACTTTGCAAAAGCATTAGCTGTCAAATAACATTTTATCAAGCTTATTTTGGAAAACAAGTGTCACTGGAATTTTGACAGGAAAAGGTATCAGAGGGGGTATACCCATTTACATATAAAACAAACTGTTCCAACTTTGCAGACAAACCCTAAGAAGATGTCATGTTTTTATCTTGACTCTGTAGCTGAAATTCTGAGTAAAGGTACACAGAAAAACTATAGGGGGTGTACAATACACTCTTACTACTATATTGTGGAGAAAACCCATCTATTCACATGGTTAAAGTCAGTGAATAACATGAAGTCACTGGAATTATTTGAGCACTTAAGTAATTCTTCGAAGTAACATTACAAAGGTCACTTGTTCTCTGTCCTGATTAGCAATGTAATACCAACCCTCGGAGGAAACAATTTCTCAGTCTCCAAGAAGTCAGCTTGAAGAAATAAATGTGGTACTGAATTTGAGAAAGGCTTAAAACCTGGCAAAAAGATTGCTAATGGATAAGTTATGTCTCATATTTGATAGTTTCAGTTCAAGGACGATTTAGGATGGCATGGAAGAAGCAATCAATGTTACAAAGATTATTTTTATACAACACATAGACAAGCTCATCAGCATTTAAAATATTTCAGTGGAACACATCACTTTCTGTGAGAAAGAAGTAATACATATCTTTATCTATTTATGTGTTGGTTCAACCTAGGAATTCTGAGTAGTGAAGATTTTTTGATATGCTGACAAAGAACAGTGAAGGCAAAGTGAAGCTCACCTCTCCCAGCATGAGGAATACTAGATATGACAGCTAAGCAGATCAAGTGTCTTCCTTAGCTATTTTTCAGGGTAAGAAGAGGATACCACAAAGCCTCCTCAAACTCTATGTCTGACTGCCTATGTTCAAGCAAAAAACTGGATTGCATCAAAACTTGTTTTGAATTGATTGAAAGCGAGGTTGTAAATCAGTTAACTTAGATATTAGCTATAAAGGATATGATAATGCCTTCATGAACACTGTTGAAGAGGAAAGAACTCCCGTAAGAGTCATTGAAATTTTGAAAATTTTAGGAAGAGTCTCTTCATCTATTGTATCAAAAACCTTTCTTGCCTAATGTGTTTGCCTCATTTTGAGGTAGAATCTTAACTTCAAAAGAGCAATTTTGAAGTTATACACGTAAGCACTGTTAATTTTGACTTATTCTAGACTACACATTTGCATCAGTACAGCTCATTTCTATTGTGCTTCAGAAGTAGAATTCTCCTGCTCAGCAACCATTATAAAGTCACCATAAGATAAGGAGAAATGAATACTTCAAAAGCACAGAACCTTGGAAACAGGAAAAGCAATAAATAGTTTTTGTGTTGTAACTCTTGGCAGAAGGACATGAAGAGTTTAGTCTTAAAAACTGTATTAAAAGAAAAAAGTTTTGTTTACTCTTTTATCTTTTTATTTTTCTCTTTCCAAACATTCCTTATGCTCAAATGGAAAAAAGGGAAAACAACCAAACTTGAAAACTCTGTTTGTATTCAAACTAAATGTACTGCAACCTTTCAAGGAGCAAAGTGCAAAATAAAAACAAACTAATAGTTCAAAGCAGAGGATACCCCTCCATCAACTCTTATGGAAAATATAGCCTTTCAAACATACTACCACACAACAGTTTGTTTTCACTGTAGCAACAGTAACTCAGAACTAATTTGAATTTTCTTTAAGTGGTGCAGCTTAAATCGAGCTAAAACTTGTCCTGTAAGGCATTTAGAAAAGCTGAAGCTAGTCAGGACAATTACATCTTGCACTCAGGGATTTCTCCTGGTGCCTCCTTCTCAAACCTTCTTTTGGTCCAGAAAAATATTTCCAAATAAATATCTGTGAATTCCTTTTGCTCTGCACTTTTCTGAGATATATTCATCTGAGAGACCATCCCTTCTGCCCAGAAAAATCTAAACCGGCCCAAACCTGCTACTGATTTTTTCATAAGATTTACTATAAATTCCTCAGCCTGTTAATGTCAACAGTTCTTTCCAAAAGATACTTTAAACAAACAATAAGAACATTGTTACTTTACTTCAGCCGATATGCTTTCATAGCTTTTACATACTTTGAGATCCACTCTAGCTGTGCCTCCAAAATGTGAGCATCCCATTGTGCAAAGACAGTTATGACCAGATGCCACTGATATGCACAAACTCTGCCAACAAAAATCAAAAAACCTCTTGGGCCTAAACTAGGACACCCTGAAATGTTGTCTAATCTAGTAAATCTTCAGTAAACAAGCATGTGTAATTGTACTGAAGAATTTCCAGTGGTCCTGTTCAAAACACAGATGTCACAGCACTAGTGCCCAAAGACAGCAAGTTCACACCATATAGTCTTATAGTTCTTTGAGTATCTACCACAAAAGAACCATGGCATGACAACACACATTAAATTGGTGTTTTAAGGCAGCATTCCTTTGTCTAATTGTGCCATATATCCATGTGGCATATATATGGATTTTTGTCAACAATTCTTTCTGCCAGGTGTGAAAGTCTTTTCTGTAAGCTCCTTAAGATATTATATTTCAACATGGAAAACAAAAGACAGAGGAAGCGGTGTACAATGTTTGATCTCAAAAAGGAGTTTACAACATCACAGATGCAAAGAAAAGAAGCCCAAACTATCAAACATAATTCATAAATAAAATACTCCTCAAATTTCCACTGCAGACTTGTGTGAAGAAAAAGAAATTAAATTTCCAGCTGTCAATCTGCCATTCATAAGCAGTAATTAGTCAGAAATTAATATGCAAATATAGTTTTGTCGCATTTCAGTCCAAAGCAACACAATGGATTTTAAATCCAACAGTGAAAGAGAATTCTTTTTAACATCTGAATTTTGAGCACATAAGCAAATGCAGTGGTTGCAAATACCTACAGGGGATGCTCTCTGCATGTATCTAATCCTTAGCATCATAACCTTCTAAAGACAGAAGCATCAACAACCTTTTGATATCTATACAACAAATCTCACCATTACATTGCAGTTGCAATTATAAAGAAGAACCATTAAAATTATTATTTAAATGAGTGAAAAAGAAGAAACGTGAGAAATCATGTCAAAATAAGCTACTAATAGTCACTGACAAAATACCACTGTTCGGAATTTTCCTGTTAAACACAGTAAGGTGGATCACCTCTGCCTTTGAAAGCAAATAACCTATTTTTTGCATATACTTAATGATTTCTGTACAGGAAGGTGAGAGACTTCACAATGAATACCCATTATTTGCATGCAGAAATTATGAGCTTTGTCAATATCAGCAGGATTGAATCCTTAATGTTGCAATTAACTATTTTGACTAAAAAACAGAAGCCAAAATACCTTTATTTCCTGCACTTGAACTCCTCAAAATGGAGAGCTGAACTTCAGAACTATGGTATTTCTTATTTTTCTTATTTTCTTGCTAACCAGAGCAGGAGCAACTCTTAACAGCAAACTTATCAGAAGGAAGGTACCAATCCTGTCCCACTGGAAACCCTGGCAGCAGCATAAATTAACTATTGGTCTACTCTGTTTAAATCACTTTCCAATCTAGAGCTTTTCAAAAAATATGTGACTTAGACATCTAGGGTTAAAAGTGAAGGAATCCATGAATCATCCAAACCCAAAATAAACCTCCATTTAAAAAAATTCAGTAACACACAAAGTACTGAAACATGAGTGAGTTAATTACAGGTATTTCAAAGCAAACTTCAGTTCATGGAACATGTGTGTACCTCAGCCTACGTTTAGCCTGTGGCCAGGCCTACACTAAAGCAGTTGCTCTGTCACCCAGTGCCCACCCCAGCAGAGAAGGGAGAATCTGGAAAAGGAGAGGAGACCCACATGTTGAGATGAGAATTAATTTAATTAAGCAGCCAAACTAACACCAATGCATGTATAAAGTATACAAAATTGTACTCACCAGAGCAAATGTAAGGTGGTCACAATAAACAGGAAAGCAGTCCTTGGGAGCAAGAGGAGCAAGGTCAGGTGGAGACCAAGCAGAAGCCACTTTCTTTTCCTCAGTAAATTCCCCCTTTGCAATGAGCATGACATTTATGGTCTGGGATACACCTGTTGCTGGCTCTCATCAATTGCCCTGGATGACTCCAAACTGCTAACAGCCTGCAGATCATGGCTGGCCTAGGATTTTGTCTCAGGAAAAGCCAGGACAGCTTCCACTCAGCATGTTAACAGCATACTCAGAAGGCAGCAGAGACCTTAGTCTGAACACAACAATTTTTTTCTGAAGGGAGAACAATTTATGTAAATCTAAATAATAAGTAAAAAGCAATTAATACTTTATCTTGAAGTGTAATTTAAATTCACTGTGAAAGCTTAAACACTCCCAGGCTCTTTTCAGCACCACCTAACTTTCTTAACAGAAAGCCTTCTGACAAAGTGCTAGAAATGGATAAAACTGCAGAGAGTAAGAACTTGTGCAAATACCATATATATACATATATGAGGGTTTTCAGACCATTTAATTTCATAGTAGGTTTCCATTTCCTGTATTTGTGATTCCAAAAGATATCAACCACAATTAAACAAACAAAAAAATCAGTTCCATCACCATCTCTCCCCAGTGTTCATGAAACCAACATTTCTCTTTTGATATCCTCCTGCAGGAAGGAAGCAGGCAAATAAATGTAAAGGATCCAGTACCACAGAAAAAAATCAAAACACTTTTAGTGTGTTCTACCCTCTGACATTATTTTCAGTGTTATATTGAATTAATCTGAAAATTATTTGGCTTCATTATCATTTATATAGCACATTATTTAGCTGCAGTGTCCTATGTCTTCTATACTATTTTCTCTGCAGACTTACCTAAAAGGGCGGGAACTCACCTCTGCCGAAGACGCACCGGAACTCCCCTAAAGGTCTGAGGCCCCCTGCTTTTCTGTGCGGCATAATTCCATAAGTAATGTAGAGGTCTGTGGGCAAGATTCTAAGGTGATGTCTTTCAGCAAATTTCAAAAGTGAAGAGAGCCTTAAAATTCACCTCAGCTGAATCTGCCACAAAATCTCTAATTTGGGTCTGAATTCTGCTGAGCCTAGGACACCTAGATTATCCAGTATAAGGGAATATACGGTATCATGGTATTGCCAAGGTTGGAAGAGACCTCAAAGATCATCAAGTCCAACCTGTCACCATAGACCCCATGACTAGACCATAGCACCAAGTACCATATCCAGTCCCCTCTTGAACACCTCCAGGGACGGTGACCCCACCACCTCCCCGGGCAGCCCATTCTAATGGTGAATCACTCTCTCAGTGAAGAACTTTCTCCTCACCTCCAGCCTAAACTTCCCCTGGTGCAGCTTGAGACTGTGTCCCCTTGTTCTGGTGCTGGTTGCTAGAGAGAAGAGGCCAACCCCTTCCTGGCTACAACCACCCTTCAGGTAGTTGTAGAGAGCAATGTGGTCTCCCCTGAGCCTCCTCTTCTCCAGGCTACAGAGATAAATATTATGGTAGAAAATTCCTGCTTCATGGAACAAAACAGTCTTGTTAAAAAACACGATCTATGCACATAGAATATATTTCTCATACATTAACTAAAAGTCTGCCACAAGTATGCATCCAGATTGGCAAGTATCTGTTGCAACTCCCATGAGCCTCTGAGTTCACAGAATTTTAGGACACATCCATATTCTAGTGCGACAAACTGAGTCATAACCTACTACCCTCATTTGAAAGTTCATATTAAAAAAAAAAAAAAAAAAAAAAAAAGAAAAAAAGAAAGCAGGAGGAAGAGAACAGAAGTCACACAAAAAAATGAAATGCAAGACAGTGTAATTACTAACATTTTTCACACTTCTCTTTCTAAATTTGCAATTCTAAGGTAGGTTGTGGAACATCTGGCAGCAGTGAATACAGAAAAGTACAAAGCTAGCATTAAAGACACTTAAAGATATTCTGGTTGTCTCCTCTCTGATAGATCCAGAAAAATCCAATAAAAAGCAGAAAATGATTGCATGTCGAGTTAGTCATTGCTGTACTATTAATATTTCAGTACTAAAAAGTATTTTCCTTTCTGAACCTCAAATTAGATGACAGTCACTGCAAAATACTCATACGCAGATATGTGCTAAATAAAGAGCAGAAAGCAGCCAGACAGCCTGTGTTCAGCAGTCTTCTGGGTCTTTACCACAGACAGTGATACCATGATTAAAGAGCCCTGTTGGTTGTGTTGGTAGTAAAACTTGGCAACAGTGAAAAAAATAGGATAAAATTATGCTTTGAAGTTATGCTATCCTTGCTTTCACATGGAGTACAGTAAGTATTTCACCTTCTAGTCTGAATTATGATTTATCAACTTTGCAAAAAAAGTCTAATTATTTTGAAATAAATCCCAGTGACTATCAGAAGTCCTTCAAACCATTAAAAAGTATTTCCAGACTACAATCTAGATCTCTCTGATCACAAACTACCCAAGTATTTACAGAAACTCTACATTTCCTTGGAATGGTTACGTCAGTTGAGTACAAAACAGTACGGAGCAGAGAGATACTTGAGCTAGCCTGGATATGAGGAGCAGTATAAACCCCAATACGCATACTTTTATCCCCAAGGAAAATGTACTGCTACAGTATACTGCAATTGGTCTCCAGATCTAAGCTTACATATTTAGAGCTCCACATTACATACCTGTACTAAATTATTTCCTTCCTACTATGCAGAGGCTGCTAAACCAATTCTTACAGATACATTGACAAACAGCTATATTTTGCTCTTTCTTTATTGCTAGAGGAATTTGCTAAGACACTGGTACTAGAAACACTGTAATTGTGCTATTGTGGAACTCCCTTCACTAAAGAACTCTGAAGGTGAATACAAATCTGTTACTGCATCTGCTGCTTCAAACTTTGGTTTGCTTTTTTAAGTATCAAAACTCTTAAACAACAGTATAAGAACCTGCATGTTTAACTGAAAAACATTCCAGTTTCCACTATTAATAGTCATACAGAAACTTCCACAAGTCCAAACACTCACAGGATCCCAAAGTCCTTGGGTTAATGATGCTTCACTGCAGTGAATTAAACAATGAAAGCCACGAAACAAACAGGAAGGTTACAACCAGTACACTATATTATGAAATCATATTCTGATGCCATTTTGTAGATTTTGGTTTACAGTCAGAAATAATAATAATAAAAAAGTAATAATACTGTCATTTTGGGCACAACTTATTCATAGTCTTTTATCAAGCAGACTGCTGAATTACAATTGTTCAGGATTATCAGAAGACAAACTAAATTCTTGCACAATATTCCAGAAGTATTACTGCTGAGCAAAGTCCAGGGGAACCACAAACAATAAATTCAAGAGAATGCTCTGCTTCCCTCACCCACCTCAGCTCCAAGAGACTATGTGGATTTTAGTTTTGATTTTATTATGAGAGAGAGAAAAAAAAATCCAAGATGATTTTTTTAAAGGTGAAAAAAATATTTCATCTAAATCTGTCCAGCACTTTCCAGGCCCACTCACTATAAAAGGAAAAATTAAACACGGTTTAACAAGAAACAAACAAAAAAAATGGACAAATACACCCTTTGTTCACTATTTTGCCCACAAATTTGGGCTAATCCCAGTGTATACTAGAAAAGCCATCAATCATATTATCGTAACGGCAGGCTACCATGATTGAGATGCAGAGAGGATCTTGTCACAGCCTTTCCTGTGTAGTTGTACTGTGTATGCTATCACCCTGTGCATAAAGCACAGGAATACTCCTCACTGGGTGTAGTGGGAGGTAAATTGTTTTAATTATTCAGTGCAGCAACAGTAGGAAGTAGATCTGTGCAAAGCAGCTTTGACTTAGAGGAGAATTCAGCCATTGGTGTAAATCTGTTCCTCTGATTTACATCTACATAAATGTACATTTTTCTTTAAGCCATATAAAGAAAAGTTGCTCTTACACGCAACATAATCCATATGGCTTACTCTGTGAAGATTTTCTGTATGTTCTTTTCTATGTCAACAGTACTTTTACATGTGCACACAGGGAGAATGATTATGCACACGTATGCTAGAAGCAAGTAAAGAACATTCCGTGAAATAGAAATCTTGCAAACGATGAAGTCATCTCTCAATATGATTTTTTACTATGAAAGCAGATGGGCAAGTATAGATCTTCATCAAAAAAAACCAACAACATACAGTTCCTGCCTATAATATAACAATGTCCTTATTCATATTACCACAGCAAGGTTCTTGGCTCTAAAATACAAATGGAAGCACTAATACAGATGTTACAAACTAATGCAGGTTGCTTATAATACAAAATATTTGAAAAATTATTTTACAGCATAAGACTTTTAAACATATTTTACATTTGTATGGGGAAAACCCCCCAACCAAACAATAAACTCTAACTATCTGATAAAACAGAATCTGATCTCTTATATAGGAATGCCCCATTAGCCTTTCCACCTGACTGAATTTTTAATCCTAATACTTTTGAAGATTCAAGGCATTAATAGAACAACTTGTTATTGTTATTTCTGCTTTACTCATTTAACAGAGTATAATAACTGCATTAACACAAATTCACACAGCGTAAGGTGCAATAATTTTCATCAATAAACTATGCTGGTGTAATACTTTGAGAATTAAAATGAAGTAGAACTTTGTGTAGAAGCCCAGTATTAGTACCTAACTTTAAACTAGACTTAATTAAGAAAGGATTATTTACTTAGAAAGCACTGTTTAAAGTATTTTTCCCCTGTCAAACAGAACAAATGTCTTGATTTTTACAGTGTATGTGAACAAATCTAGAGCCAAAATTACATTTTCCTTCCTATTGGTATCCCTAATGCATGCCATATCTCCATGAAGCTATCATTTTTCAATGAAGGAAAAAAGGTAGCTATTTAGCACCACTTCATGGAAGTACATACTGCTTTTTTAAGGGAACAAAATAATTAACATAAAAACATAATAAAGGACTATTCAAGTTCATTGCGATTAAAACCACAGCTAACCACTTGAATATCTTGATCCAAGACACATGCTATTTAAAGAGCTGTGCTTGCTTCCAGCTGACTGTGATTCTGTATGAAAATAGCTCCTACAGCAATTGAGGGTGGGGAGGGGGGGAAGTACTCCTGAAATATAATGTATGCTATGTATAATTTGCTTTACAAAATTATTTTAATCTCAAGAAAACAGG
Organism: Picus viridis; assembly: GCA_033816785.1. NCBI lineage: Eukaryota > Metazoa > Chordata > Aves > Piciformes > Picidae > Picus > Picus viridis. The sequence continues at coordinate 4,236,701 of CM066591.1, read as the reverse complement.
GGATTTTTTAAAGTAAAAATCTTATCATAAAGCCGTATTCCCCTCTGTGACTAGCAACTTTTTCTATAACCTGCCATATAAACTGCTTTAGGTCAGGGTATGTTTGCAGCTGCTTAAAAACCCATCGTGTACCTCTCTCCCTCTTGTCTCTTTTTTTTTTTTTTTTTTTCTATAGCAGACTCATCTCACATTGAATATATCTTCTCCAGCAAATCTAAATAGCTTTTAAAAATTATGGAGAATGTGTTGTATCAAAAGGAATTTCAAAATCTGAAGTCTCTTCAAACGGCATTTGTAGAAAATGTATGCCTTAAGTTGCTTTAAAAAGGCCCAGGTGATTAAGGAAAGCAGTAAAAGTGGCAATTGTTTTTGCAGGTTTCTCAGTTTACCAGCAAGATACCAAACTTTAGAATTTCTCTAAATTCCTCATGAACAGTTCACGCTGTGAAACCATCCCCTGGAAAAAGAGGAAATCATTCTGAAGCCCATCCAATTTATTTCCTCCCATTTTCTCTCTGGCAAGTTATCGTCTAGCATTGTTCACGTTTAGCATCCTGCTATATGTTTTCATACAGTGCATAAAGCAGTCTGACTCCAAGACTTTAATCTCACAAAAAAGAAAAAAAAAAAAAAAAAAAAAGAAAGAAAAGGAAAAGAAGAAGATAAAAGTGTATGTTGAGAGTTTCATCTCTGCATTTTTCACTACTGACCTAACATTTCTGTCTACCTTTTCAGCAGGGCCATATCCTGCCCTCCCTTTCACTGATAGTTTTGCTGCATTGCCTTCTGCTGAGGCAAGTTGTCATCAGGTTCTGCAGCTGCAAAACTGAAGAGCAGGTCTGTTTGCACTCACACTGCAAGAAGAGTCAAAATTTGCTTTTTCAGCAGATTTCCAGATCAGTTTTCAAAATCACCTGTCTATAGCAAACTCTAATTACAATGCTCATGGCCATGTAAATAATAATCTTGAAGATCCATCTGCTTCGAGTTCTTAAAGTGGTTTCCCACACTGAAGAACTACAAAGGCATGTGAACAGTGTAACATTATTATGATCCTATTTGAATGAACGTTAGCTTTTTATATGGGACCATATGGCTACCAAATATGTACCTGAGAAACTCTAATGCCTTACCTGTCAGATCAAGATAGTTTTCCCAAGGCTATGTTTACAAAATATCTCAGTCTGTCCTCTCAGTCTGTCCCTTTACCTAAGCTTCCATCTATCTGAATAAAGACAGACACAACTTCTCCGTCTCTGAGGCTTGTTCTGTGGCAGATAGCTCTCACACAGAAGGCTTGTGGTAAGAAAACGTGATCCAAAAATCTCTCCTGTAATGCAAATCTTTTGCCTGATTGGTTTCCAGGTGATTTAGAATATTATACTAAAACAAAACAAACAAAAACCACACAAAAAACAGCCCAGGTGTGTCTTCTAATTTGAGGTGAGTGCACTATGAACTACTGGTTCAGCATTCCTGCACTGATAGTTCATCAGCAAAGGAGGTGTTCTTTGATTAGTCAAAGGAAAGAGGATTAATGGATATTTGGGAAGCCTAACCTCCATTCTTTTTTTTTTTTCCTGCCATATCCTAATAACAGAATATTTCACAAGTATTACAGAGTTTAGCTAGAGTCCTTAGCTGTCTCCCAACATCATAAAATACAAACTTCAAAAATTTGTATTAAAAGTATACCAGCTCTCTTCATTTTTTCTCCCTATACCATACAATTTTGTTAGCAAAGCTGGCTGCAAAGCATTACAATGTCATCTGTGTGCACATTGCTTACAAAAATGGCAGACGAAGCATCTTCTCATCATTAAAATAAAGCAATAAAATCCATTGTTATGTTTAATACTCTGCTTACAAGGAGAAAATAAATTCAATAGGAAAAACTTGAGTCATAGAAAAATGTAAAAGCTGCACCTTTTAACAGAGTCAGTTTGCAATCAACACTGGTTAAAATCAGTGGGAACTTTAGATATCCATCCCATTTGAACCTCTGGCCCCGAGAACAATGAAAGAAGATATATTAATTATTTATTGTACTGTTATAGCCCATGCTGTTTTTCACAGAGACACAACATATCTACTATATTCTTCTCAACTGTGTAGCAAGGTCAGAGTACCTATTCCTTTTTGGTTTTTTGTATTTCCCAAATCAGTGAAGGAACAATTACTTTTTCAATATGAATAAAAAGTAAAAACAAACTTATATGTTAAGAAAAGGAGAACTGAGTGGAAAGCAGGAAAACACCTGGACTTCTGCTGTGTTAGATGTTTGCTGTGGAAACAATCTGCTCCATTTTAACAAGAGCTGACATCATCAGGAACATTCCCTGCCATCATTTTACAACTAGCTATTCTTCGCTGATTTTCCTTTTTTTGTGAAGTCCTGAGTTAAAATTTTTATGGAAAAAGAAAAACCCAACAAACCAAACCAAAACAACAAGAACAACAAAACCCAACCAAAACCAACCAACCCCAACTAAAAATCAGAAAACCTTCTAAGTTATTACAAGGGAAGTAGAAATGTCCTCAAAATGGAAATAACGAGAAGCTGCAACTTGTCTATAGATACATTATTATCTATGGCTGTTTTGTTTTGTTTCAAAAAGGAATAATTTCTGAATGGCAAGTTTCAGTTCTGTTGAATGCTAGCCAAAACTCCAAGGTGGTATAAAACGTTTTGAAAACCACTGCTTTTTAACAATGCTGAGAAAAAGAATGGTACCATTTTAATAGCCATATGTCATAAAAACTATTTTTATTTAGGAAAATCTATTTTAATTTAAACATCATAAGCCCATGAGCTATAACAAACAATATTTTTTTTTAACCATATGCTCTAAATTATTGCAAAGAAAACTGCTACTTCTCCTCCCCCTCCTTTAGAAGTCTGAATATACATGTGTGTTTATGCGTGTGTGTCTGTTTACGGTGAAGGAAGGAAACCACTAAACTCCATTAGTTAATGTAATGGCAAAATACCAAAAAGGACGTCTTCCCTTGGGGTTGCTTTTTACCCCATATCTTTCACTAGGCCATTTTCCATATAATCCCCTTCTTGCAACAGTTCTCCACAGCAAGCTGCTAGTGGTAACAGGCATCAACCCAGATGATGTGGAAAGTTGCTATAATTTCTTTCATCTGCTCTTTTCCTGAATTCATGCCCTGTATGGTTTGAAAGAATGTTTTCTTTACCAGGTGCTAAGAAATGGAAATGTGTGCATGCATTTGTGAGCACTTACCTGCTTGGAACTGGAAGAGGACTTACAGGCTCCCTCTAAACCCATTGAACAGCATCACTGAGTTCTGAAGATCAGCTTTGCTCGTGCACAAACTCAATGAAACAAACGTATGAATGGGGCTCTGTGAGATCTTTGAAATGTTATTTAATTTATTTAAGTCTGCAAATAGCTATTGATAATGAAAAGTGGGTTTTAATTACTTAGGTTTTTTAATTTGTAAAGAAATACATTACATTTAGAAGGTTGAGGCCTGATTTAATGGTTACTTCAGATGCTCATAACATTTGATAATTTACAAGACTTCAGTGCTAAATTGAAGATGGCAAACACTGCTCACACTTTACTGCCCTGTGATCTCCAAGGGATCACAGTGAAAGAAGAGATTTAAAACAATTTAGGCTTTTCCATAACAACTAAACATAAAGCGCACCAACATTTAACTGAGAGCAAACAGAAAGATAGCCTATGGTTAAGATGGAATTTTCACCTTCAAAAAAGACTACAAATAAATTAGCCTGGCCTTTGAAATCGTATGTGGAATGAAAATCATCACATTAAGTCAGGGAGGAAACACTGTAATTTACCTTGAAATGAACAAAATTCTTAGTAAACTAGGACCAAAAAAATGGTATTATTAGTAATCTGTTGTTTTAAAGAATTCAGCTAAATATCAAGTATATGTCTATGTTCGGAACTGGGATACAGTCTAAATCAAGAGTCCTACACTAAAAAAATACCAGAAACCGTCAACAAAACCCCCAAAGTTTTATACTCTACTTCACAGCAGTATACTAAAGAAGATGGAAAACAAGGAAGAATTCACAGGTAAAGATCTATTTATCTGTCCTTAAAATTGTCTTAGACTCTTATTTAAAATAGGAAGCCTTTAGTACAAAGGGTATTTAAAATCGCAAAGCCCTCTTCACCCTTATAATCAACTCAGTCTGTGGCTTGGAAAAGTTCATGAAATTCTGTTTTCTACACATGCAGATCTGTACGTGGCTCATTGTTGGCTCCTATGAGCTACAACTGTGCACCTGCAGTGCCAAAGTATCTTCTGCAATACAGCGCCTTGTACAGCTCTTTCAGGCAGGGGACAAGCCCGTGGTGCACCACAGCACTGGGGTGTGCCAACTATATGGCCATGGGACCAGAGGACCCCAGCTTAGTCTCACAGCCCTTCTCCAAGCATACATTGTACTTGCCACAAGCAGAACGTTATCATTTAATCAACCAAATTTGCCATCACTTGGTACAACCTTTGTCTGGCAAAAATACTATTACCTTCAAAGAAAGTTGTGAATTTCAGCAAGTATTGTGAGAATTATTGTGACCTATTTATCTTGCAGCTACATGCTATCATTTACAGACTAATTTCTAAAAAGAACTGTTCCTTTAAAAATATCCTGCACTTTATTTTCTGAAATCATCTTGCTCTCTAAATCTTAGTAGGTACTGACCATTTTGCAGATGCCAGTTGTTGATGGTTTCTACTAAAATACACTATTAGTTGCAAATATGTGGCAGCAATGGAATCAAACCCCAACCGCATTCCTAAGTAAAATGGACCAAACTGTAAATCCTTCCTCCATATTTAGCTCTTAATAAACTTGTCAGAGACCAATCACAGAATTCAAGAAAGACTGAGGTCCATTCCCTTCTGAGGTAAGTAGTAGGTTTTGTAAAAGTCTGAGTAAAACTGCAACAGCTCCAGGTTCTGCCCACAAAGGATCCATATATTTGTCTATTCAGAGGGATACCTATCTCAGGGTAAATGGAAGTTCAAAGGTCAAATTGTTCCTTTTACTATTAGCTCCTGCAGTGTGCAAAAAACATTAAGCATATTAGCAGGAAGATCTTAATCTTTCTCTTTCTCTGTATCCAGTTTAGTACTGCTTTCATGGAACTTTTCAGAATTATTATTAAACATAAACTAAACCTGCTCCTCTAAATCAAACATCTTTGAACTTCAGGCAGTCCCCCTCAAACAAATACGCTGTTTTGAAAATTATTTCCAGGGCGATGCCTGTTGCCATAGAGATGACATTAAGTGAAAAGGACAAAAAATATAGAGGGTGATAAACTGCATGGTTGAATGACACACTTGACTTCCAAGTCTGTGTTCAAATGAGGCGTACATGCCAAGATTTTTTATGAAAGACAAAATTAAAATGTATCACTATCAAGCTGTAACTGACAAGGTATTGTGTGGTGTCTGTTAACATAATGCTCCATATATTTATTGTTTGTCATTTTTCTGGCCCTGATAAAGGTCTTTTAGAGCTGTAAATCATACCATTAAATCTGCCACTAGAAACAGAGGCTGTTTGGAGAATGAAAAGAAAACACAAAACTGAATCACTACTTACAGGTTTCTGCTTCATGACAGACCTTAACTATCACATCAGAGATGACATTTATTCTTTAAATTTGGCACATTTTCAAAAGTCAGACTGTTGGCTTATGACCTAACTTGAGAAAAAATTCTCTTGAAGACTAGGCTGTTTACCACAGCAATGCATTACACAGACGCAATATACAATTAAATACGTACGGCTTAATAGAAGCAGCAGCTTAAAAATACTGATTCACTCACAATAAACATTCCTATTTACAAAATTATCCTTCCCTCTGCATTTTGTTTATGAAGGGTTTACACTGTTATTGTGATGACTTTGATTGGTATTAGTTGTAGTTCAACACAGTAAAGCAGCTGCTTAAGTTCCTGCATGAATACTTGGATCTACACCTTCCAAACAGGCTCAGAGACACCTAAAACCAACAACTGACAGGAACAATATGAAATGCTACAAAATTTGATAGTGGTCAGGTGAGAAGAATATCATCTATGGAACATACAGGAGAATACCTTCTTAATACTGTCAGTATGGAAACTCTCTTACTAAGCCAGATCACAACACAGATCACGATGTATGTCACTTAGGCGCAACACCCTGCCTCTACGCTGGCCTGTGGCAAATGACAGAAATAAACGAAGTGACAACTACAAAGAAAATCTCTGCATACAACAATGTAAGAACAAAGCAATCTTTCATCTTCAAGAAAGATAAACACCATACAGATTCTTAGAACCTGTCAGGGTAAGTTTTTAAGACATGCTCAAAACTTGGGAGCTAGAAAAGAGACAATGTACAGCACCAGCCCATTAAATGGCAATTTTGTGTATACAGGACTTTGGTTAAATTAACAGCTGAAATATTACTAGCCTTCACACAACCGTATTTCATAGAGACATCAGAAGAAAGGCAGATCTGGAAAAGAGCCAGAGACCATTCAAATCCCTGGTAAAAACAATAGCACTGAAAAGATGGCTAAGTTTAGAACCAGCTAACCAAAGAAGAAAATTCTGCAGACAGAAGACAGAAGTCCTCTTACATGTTAGAAGATGTTGCATATCTTGTAGCCACCCAACACCCATGCCTTTTAAAAACATGTAACTTTTTACAGTTCTTGCTGAGATAACACTTGTTAATTAAAATTTCACCATGCACTTCATGTGATTTGAAAGAAAAGTACATGATATAAATGTAACAGATAGAGCAGGATCACAAAGTTAAGGATGAAGTACAGTGAAGGCCAGTAGCATCCTGGGCTGCAGGAAGTGTGGCCAGCAGGTTGAGAGAGGTGATTCTGCCACTGCACTCTGCTCTGGTGAGACCTCTCCTGGAGTACTGTGTCCAGCTCTGGGGCCCTCAACACAAGAGAGACATGGATCTGATGGAGCAGGTCCAGAGGAGGACCACAAAGGTGATCAGAGGGCTGGAGCACATCTCATGTGAATACAGGCTCAAAGAACTGGAGCTGTTCAGCTTGGAGAAGAGAAGTCTCTGGGAAGACCTTATAACTGCATTTCAGTATCTGAGGGGGACCTACAGGAAGGCTGGGGAAAGTCTGTTTAGAAGGGCATCTAGCCATAGGATGAGGGTCAGTGGTTTTAAACTGGAGCAGGGTAGATTTAGGTTAGATATAAGGAGGAAGTTCTTTATAATGAGAGTGGTAAAATACTGGAGCAGGTTGTCCAGGGATGTGGTTGAGGCCTCGTACCTGGGGACATCCAGGGTTAGATATGATGTGGCCCTGGGCAGCCTGATCTAGTTGGAGGTGTCCCTGCTCTCGGCAGTGGAGTTGGACAAGATGGCCTTTGAGGGTCCCTTTCAACCTGTGTGAATCCATGAATAATACACGCTTCATAGTAACTAGAAACAAAATATAAGCAATTAATGTAAATCTGCCTGTAGCTCATTCTGAGAGCTCCACAGAAAGTTACTACTGAAATCCCAGTTATACTCTTGCTGAAAACAAAATTGGTAGTTAACACAACGTCAGTTATGTATAATTTAACTGAGATGATGCCTTCGATATTGCCAAAATGCCACATGGGCAACAGCAAGAACTGCTGCAGGCATAGTAACGTAGGCAGCTGTGTGCCTAGTAACCAGAAACTTTTTGAACATCTGACTATAACTAGGTACCCTTTATGGCCTCCTCTTATTAATGAAACTTTATAAATTTTTTATTGGATTTGTCAGTTAAAATTAAACAAGTAAACAGTCTATTGCAGCACGAAACCGCCTGATTTTATCCCCTTTGTGAATCAATGACCTTCAGTGAATAAGCAGAAAGGTAAGAAGGTGTACTTTACATGATTTAGAGCATCTCAGGTTCATTTGTTTGTATACAAAATTGAATGTTCATATTTAATTCAAAATTCTCTTTAGAGAAAACACTTTTCTTTATCGTATAATACTCGATAGTTTTCAAAGAACTGGTGAAATACGATCACTCAATCACCTGCATTTCCTCTAATTTCCCAGACTACTAGAAAAGATCCTTTTTTTCTGTTAGCCTTTAAAATTCTTCTGGAATATAATCCTAGAGTCAGCTTAAGTGTAATTAATACTAAGTTTTTATTCTGATCACAAGCAACAAGGGAAAAACACAGCTACTAAACCATTTCTTCTGGTGTTTGCCTGTATCAGATACCTTTTTCCCAGAATAATTTCTTGTTCTAGCAAAACAGCAGCATTACCATTTATTGCAGAATGAAGGTATGCATGAAAACTGTGCATAGAGAAGGGAAATACATCATTGAAAATATACCTCAATTCTCTAAGGAAATCTCATTTATATGGCAGATTAGACAATTTAATGACAAATGCACCAGAAGAAAGGTACACTGTAGTGACTGTATCTCAGCACTGATACATACACACCAAGAGGATTCTGCTATGTCACTACAGATTATACTATCATGATCAGTGATACCATTGATTACTGCATACTAGTGATTCTAGTCACTGCTAGAATATTATGTTATCTAGTCATTTATTCTAAACACTATTAAAATGCTTCTTCTATGAAACAACAGGAGCTTCACAATACTCTATCACTGAAATTTAAGAAAGGGATTGAAAAGGTCTGACTGAATATGCAAAGCTTAGAGGGAAGAAATTGTCACTTTCAGGAAACACTTTCCTTCCCTTGCTTGTTAGGGGTGACACTGATACTACATTCTGTTACCTTCATATGTTTTAAAATGTGATGTAGCTGAAAGATTTTAACATAAGTGACATGTGCATTTGCTTCAGGATGTTGATAATTAGTAATCACTGATATAAAGGAAAAACCTGAAAATGATCATTGGAATTAAATAAACCCGACCCAGATGTGTCATCCAGCTATTTAATCCACAAAATATTTTCCTACTATGTTGCTGCAGAAACAAGTTCAGTTCTCAAAAAAATCTATGCAAAACATCTACACACATCCAGAGCTCCACTTAAACTCTCATCTTGAAATAAATTACTGCAAGTTAAATTAGTTTTAATCAAACTTCTAAACAACATATAAAAGTAATAATAATTAAAATTGTAAATAAGCTTCCTTTGCTGTAGATCTGAAACGGGCCAGTAATTCTCAAACAGCTTCTGAAATCTCACCTCTTTTGTAGTCTAATTGGTTACATCAGTAAATTGCTGGGTGAGTGCTTTAAAAGGATGCAGAACAGGAATAGAAATACAGCTTTATGGGAAGTGAGGTGTGAGGCCATTAAATGCATTCAGTATATCAGAATGTTGTTAATCCTACTGACCAATTAAATAAAAGGCAGCTTGGAGCAAGTAAATATAATAGTCCTTTTGCTAACTGTAATAACAGATACGGCCAGTGTGATAAAATGTGAATATTAATTGCTAATTGACTTGATGAAAATAGTGTTGTAGTGACAAATTCTTGAATGCTTCACCAAATCACATTAGAAGAAAAAAGAAGGATGACCAGACCAGTCCAGAACAGAGCAATCTGAATATTAAGTTTAAAAATCCCAGTCAAGTGAAATGAGTGGATTTATTTCAAGAAAACTACATTGTTGACTTTATTGCCTATTTCTGAATAAAAGGATTTTCTAGTTTGGATAGTACATGACTTTTTTTCCTACTAAAACCATAAATTACCCTACCTAGACTCTAAATCACAGAAATTCCAGAGCTTACCTACAATTGATGCCATGCACCGTGTCTATCAAAATCACTATAAGCATGTTTAACGTGGTTGAAATAACTACTGTGTTTAAGCCTACTTTAAAGAGCATTTCTTGTCACTAATTGAACTTCCTACAGCTATTACTAAGTTCCCAATTTAACTATGGGAATTAATTAGAATGCAGCTCTTCTCCCAAATTCCTTTAATACCACTTCCTTTCCCTTCAGTTGCTCTACATAGAAGAAGAAAGAATATATATTTTCCTCTACAAAGCAGCCTGACATCTATTAAAACACTACATAAGAACTCCTTATATTGAGAAATAAAAATTTGCTTTAGTGATTAAATGAAATTCGTGTTAAGTATGATTAGGACATTTGTGGCAGCTTTAAAAAACCAGAAACAGAAAAACAGCACATTTGGGATATGTAAACACCAAATTCACGGTATAAATGAAGCATAACAAGCTTCCAAAGATGCTTATGGAATAGAGAGTAGGCCTAGTTTACATAATACCAACTGCCTAGCTAGTTTGTTTTTAAGATGAGAATTAACTCAGGAATTTGACTAAACAAACAGCGAGGGATTCCCTTCAGAGATGAACTATGAAATAATTCAGTTTCCATTCTTGAGTAATCTAAATGTAGTTACTGTGTTATTGATGAACATGAGACATGCTTGGGTAAGCCTGAGATGGATCAATGTCAAACATCAAGTCTGACAGCTCCAATCTTTATGATGCTAATCTGTCAATGGTCAACAAATTTTAACTTTAAACTTTTGACCTCACCACACCAGTAGTCATAGTGTTCTGGCTCTGTTATTTAATAGATATTTGTATAAGTGAATAAATATTTATTGTCCTATGTATACGTGGAACATACTGGTGATTCACAGCCTTAAACTAGAAATTGCTTGTCAGTAATTGTTAATATAGGTCATATTTATTAATGAAAAAACATTAATTTCTATTTATACATGAACTGTAAGTGCATTGTTTTTAGGATTTGGGCTTAAACAAAACATTTCTTTGAAACTGGCTGAATAGATAGTCCCTGATTACCTTGTGTTAAACTGTCACGTGTAAGAAACATCTTAACTTTTATCTAAAAGATATTAAGTAATAGAAAGGTATAGGAAACTGTGAGAGAAAACAAAGCAAAAGGAGGCAATTCATTGTTTTCTATTATCAAACCTGTTTGTGTTTTCCCTGCTGACAAGATAGTTTATCAAAGGTTTATTACTTTTTGAGCTACGCCAATAACAGGGATTTTTCTCCCCCTGCCTTCTTCACAGAAAGACTACCAGAATTACTAACTTGTGGTTCGAGGAACGATAAGATAATCGGTCCAAAGCAG